>CH002652.1:134673-156887 GCA_000149265.1 Ciona savignyi | reverse complement strand
TTCATGCTATTTTATAAATTCTAACTCTAAAAATTATTGTTTGACATAAACTTATGACAAAATTTGTTAAAAACTTATGGCAATGTGTCCATGATGAAAGCGGAAATGATACTTGTGTCAATGCTGTTATTTGTTACCATTTATTCCAGCAAACAAGAAGGCAACTACGCACCTGAGGAAATGTACGGCGAGACAGAACGTCGCAGAATTCGCTCGTCAACCGACAGTGACACACGTTCTCCTACTAGGAGGCACCAACCACTTCTTGAGAATGGCCATTGTGATGTCATAAATGGTAATATGAACAACAATGGTGCCGTAAGTTCGAAATCAATTGGGAAATCCGACCAAGGTAAGTGCTTGTTAATATATAATGTAAAGCCCTAATTTTAAAAATGTCATTTTCATATTGAGGCATGAAAAATCCCAGTTTAGTTGCAATATGTAATGCTGTGTTAATTATTTGATATCACTTCAACTCTGGTGAGGTTAAATTAATTCTTACTTCCAGACGAGGGCAGCACAGACACCGACAGCTCACATGACACTTACAACGCTGATGAGGAACGTAGTCTGAGTGTATTTGAAGTAAGTTATTCTATCTGTTAATATCTCATACCATATTAGAAGTATTAGGACTGCACCACTGTATTGGGAACACTGCATGGTTGCGATGCGTAAAATCACACATTATGAATATTGTGGTTTGGACTTAAAAATACATTTGGTTTTACATTGTAAGATCTATAGTGTTGTTTTGAAGCATTGCAATTTTAGTCTGAAATCAGCCGAGTGTTAAAAGTTATTTCGATGAGATCAACAACATTGCATACATCACAGTGCGTTTCAATCACATTCTGAAAACAACAAAGCAAATTAACATTGCAGTAATAATGGTGTTGAAATGCAACCTCAATATTTCCACAGGATCTCCCAAGTCTGAACAGCACAGCAATGATGGCTGATTACTCCATATGCAGCAACGCATCTGACCAGCAATCGCCAAATACATTGAATACAGGTAGTTGTGATAAAATTAAGATTAATCAAAATATCGATTGTTTATAATCTTAATAATCTACCATCTTTGTGCATTTGCTCCACCATATATGCATCTCACAGAACACAATGACACCAACCAACCAGCTATGTCCACTACAGACCGACCTGCACCTCCAAACAATACAATTAACAAACTGCTAAAAGGAGGTAAAAATAACTTACAAAATTCTTCCTCTTTTAAGTTTTGGATCTGTTGATTTTTAAAACTAAATATTAAATTACCCATCCACTAATTTACGCAAGAAAGAGGTTGATAATATTTGGATATACTTAAATATCAACTGATCCAGTGATTGACATGGCCCAATATCCACTGATCACAATGTTTAAATTGGTCCTTCTTTGTGAGGCTTCACTTTTTGAAGTCTCAGTGACAAATTTAGAAATATTGATAGAACTGGGTTTGCCTAAGCAAGCAGCGGTGCAAAACTGCGTATACAACTGAATTCACATTTGTCCAACCATGCATTATTGGTAGGACATACTAAACACTGTGTGATTATATCTTTCTGTAAATCCCAGGTTTGAATGGAATATTCGATTCCTACACAGCACGGCCATCAGCATTCGGACGACCGATTCAACACTCAAGTCCCCTTCGAGACCGAGGTAACTTGGCTCTCCAAGCTTTGAGGGTTTTTGTTGATGGAAATGAAGAAAGATGTAAATTTGTTTAAAACCTATTGTATTTTCAAATTTATTCCTAAAGCTAACTTAGCTACTATCAGTTGTGTGACTCTTTTTCTGTTAATCGATGGTACCCATTGTAAAGTTGTGTTGTTAAATATTGAATGTGCCGAGACTGTCGTTCCACCCAAGTTTCTTCCAACTTATTAAATTTAATTGAAATTGTTCCGATACAATAATGAGTTTTGTGTTTAAAATCATTTCAGTTGCTATGGATGATATCAACAAGTTCTCTTCTGCCTCCGGTGGTAGCTTGCAGGAGAGATTGGATGAGATGTTGGCTGAATACAAAGTTGTGAGGGTGGCTCTCGAGCAACTCTATAAATGTTTGGACAAGGAGGAAGAACAAAAGGCAAAGTCAGTTGAACATGACTTTGTGACGTACTTGCCTGAGACAGAACCAATAGAATGATTGAATGAATATGTCATTTATCATGGTGGATGGGTAATTCATATTGAATGATTCATATTCAGTAAATGTCGTACCATAATTCATTTTCTAAAGCTTTAACAATGCATTGTATCTGAATTTACTGGTTTCGAGTACGTGCCTTGCTTATAAACACGTCAGCAGCAAGAGCTGAGTTTTTAGCCAACAACCTTCCAGCTGACTGTTTAATAATTCAATTGCCCATCCAGAGCCAATTCTTCATTTTCATTTAGATGTTTCAGTTTTTTTAAATTAAAAGAAAATTTATTTGTTCTATTGTTCATTGATGTAGCACATAGTGTAGAGGTAACATTATTATTACACTATCCCACCCTGCTAATGCCCCAGCCCATTATAGAACATCTTTATTCCACCAACAGACTTGAAAATGAAAACCGGAGCTTATGGGGGAAGAATGTGGACATGACGAAGGAAGTCGTGCGATTAAACAAACTTCTGGTTTGTTATCTTGTATTATATTCATTCATGGATTGTATTATTATTATTTTATGACTTTTCATGGGTGCAATTTATAATCTTGCCACCCCTTATATAGAATATCTAGTACGATTGTTATCGTTTGTTACATAATATCCACCATTGTTTGCAGGATTCAAAGGACGAATCCAACTTACCGCTTCATCATAACATCCCTAAAGTGAGGAAATTATTTTATTATTTATATAACGGAGAAAAGTGTGCCACCTTGTTCCCACGTCTGTTTGAGATGCTTTCTGCTTATTTGATATACGGATTTTGGCTATGCATTATCATATGTTATAGTTAAAAACACCCATTTTTATTGGAATTTTCCTTGAAGCCTCTTAAGAGGCACTGGCATGTCCATTCTTGAATCTGTGGTGGAAGTCAAACTGAAATTGAATTAAAATATAAATATAATAAATACAAATATGTGTGTGTGTGTGTGTGTGTGTGTGTGTGTGTGTGCACCACCCATAGCCTTTGAGTGTAAAGACTCATTAATAAGCATAACTATGTCCTGCTCTGCACAGCTGCAATCGGACCAAAATTGAAATGTTATTGGAATAAGTGGTTCTAGTGGGACTTATTGCAACATATGAATAAACAAAGAAACTATCAAAATAGAGAATGTGGGAATACGTGGGACTTCTGTGGGATGAAGAACATAATTAATTCGTGCGAGTTGCATAACAACTACAATATTGACTGCGTAGATACTGAAATAAAAAGCCCCGATTATATTTAAACACTGCATGGAAATATAACAAGTTCCATGCCACACAGGTGACCCAATCAACGCAGACAGACGGCGAACCAATTAAGAACATGTGGTATAAAACTGAATTGAGGTGAGTTTTAACACTTTTAAATTGTATTGTCTTCGTTCACAAAACAAACTGAACATAATGTAACCTTTTGCCCACACATAAATGCAAATAAAGTTATACAATAAATATAATATTCAGATAATGATTATGTCATATCCCTAACATCTCTAACTTGCCTGCATATCATTAAATTCTATTTCCTTAATTTGATTCTAGTTTAATTCTTATTCATCTAAATAACATATTTGTTTAGTTTTTGCCTCTCATGGCCACAGGTAAGCTTCTGGGGGTAAATTCATGTTGTGCATTTTAAGCAATAAATCCGAAAAGATTATTTCGATTATTACGTAATAAGAATCCTGTATGATGAACACTGCATAGCCATTCAACTGCTCAGTTATGTCCACATGCAAGGCAATTAAGTTATGTTGCCTCCTTTCAATGTTTTTGGATAGGTCCTTTAAAATTGCAATTCTAAACACCGAAATAGCTTGCAACCTAGTTAAGCACCAGATGTTATGCCTTTTATCCAGCTAATAGCTTCTGTCGGTTTCCTAAAAAAAGAATCATCGTAACCATTATATCTAGTATGAACTCCCATTACTTTGGCTTTAGTTGCTATAACATACTTGTTGCACTTTGTTGTCGCAGAATGTTCAACTATTGTCATGTTGTACCGTCAAGGTATTTGCTGTTGTTAGTTGCATTAACATAGTTGCTTTTCCAAATGCATTTGATCAGGGTCCTCATTTTATATGCTGTCCAACTAGCTTAGCGCTTGTGGTACTCATGTTTATACATGGGGTGGAGAAAGAACTATTTGTCTGAATAGTAACGTGGGTGGAGCACCTAACGTTTAGGGCAGTGTTTCCCAACCCGAGTCCGCGGTCTCAAATGAGTCCGTGGAAGGTTTAAATGAGTCCGCAAGCAGATCAACAATTTGCAGAACTTTTATTTGGTAATTTTGTTAAAGTTTTGTAGTGTTCTGTGGTGTATCGTATGCACATAGTCCAGGTACGCTACACTTTTGACTTACGCTAATTGAAAATTGATGCAATTTGAGTCCGCAAAGACTTTCGCTGGTAAGGAAATAGTCCGCGACCAAAAAAGGTTGGGAAACACTGGTTTAGGGTAACATGCAAATAAGTTTGTTCGTAGTACTGCATAACGACATGCTACCTATTAGCTCTTTCACATACTGTCCTTTGACTAGGATCCACCTGATTTAATTTAAAAACTTAACACACTGCAATATTTCTGGTTACTAGACTGGGTATAAGGTAATCTGACCATATTATTAATGGTAGGAGGTTGTCCAACTTATGGAATAAACCTGAATGTCATATTCTTATCATGGTGAGTAGTTGAACTTGGTGTTCCAGTTCAAGATAGATTTAAATTTGTAGCGCATGGTCTGTGGTGTTAGGAATCTTTTGTATGGATATGCGCACGATAGGGAATATTCAAGTGACAACTAAAATGAGGACCCAAAGTATCAATTCATATTAGAGCATACGCATTATCACATGAATAATGTGAATTGTTAGTCCTAATTATTCATGGAGCTTTTAGAAATATTCAAATATGATGTACATTGTATGCATGTCTTGTTGTAATTATTTGAGCAGCAATTTTTTACCAATTTATTTGAAATGGTATGTTCGTTTTTGATGGAAAATAGTGAAGGCAAGTTGGTACAATTGAAATGATACTTTACATGCTGAATTGCACCAATATGGCGGTTATACATATTTACTTCGGTATTTTGTATTATGCATAGCTATATAGATTAGCTACTAATTAAGCCATAGTTCGATACAATGTCCACCAAATGTAAGTTTTCAAATTAAAATATTTTTAATTCGCAGGTCGATTGAGGATGATATAAAGGAAGCAGCAAAGCATTTAAAACAGGTGTGTACCTTGTGCCCCGAGTCGAGTTGCTGGTACGTTGTGCCCTCAGTTCTCAGTGAATTTGGATATAAACATTGTGCACGCAGTCGAATCAATGATAGCTGTTACGTTGTGTCGGTAGTTGGTTCATGTTGGGTTTAACACTAGATTTCCAAGACTATTGTCAATATTCTCCTAAAAATGAAAAAAAAAAATGTTTACAAAAAAATTACACTGAGCCTCGAAGAAAAGTGTGCGGTAAAGCGACCCGTGCAATGTGCAACCGGGTTTAGGAGATTGATTCTATTGTATTGCTGGAGCTGTAGTCCACACCACATGTTGAGGTAAACACATCTCGTTTTCAACAAATTAACTTCTCTTCCTCACTTTCTCACCAGGTCAAAGAAATAAAAGCGAATTTCAGTCGTGAAATCGATGAAGCGGAACTAAAACTCGATCGACTACTTGAAGGTCGATTCTGGACTGACACTTGGGACCACCCACCTGACCCCTAGTGACCTTACATAACCCATTGTGACCCTTACATGACCTGCAATAACCTTCGTTATCTAATACAAATAATATATAAGTTTTTGTTACAACCCAATTTTACTTTTGTGTTTCCATGGCACCTGAAGCATTCCTAAATAGATTATTATGAAGATATGTTTATGGTTGGGGTCATTAAACATCAACGCATGGTAATAGCAGCTTACTTGGACAGGGATCAAATATACCATGGAATATTGGAAACGCACTGCAAGATCACAATGTAGTCTGTTAATTCTATCGCACAGATTGCTCACCAAAGAGTGTTTTCAAAATCTATAAAAAGCATATTTTGATAATCACTGTTGATTTTGACTCCATGCTACTTGTGCCATTATACAGCTTGATTTTTCTTCAAGATTATCTCTTTATCTTCACTGTTAAATGCTCCCAGTAGTCGCGTGGTACCGATTCATCAGCAATACATTGTTACTGTTAATTTTGAGATTGTTCTTGAGTTATGATATACATTGTTTATTCCTGAAAGTCGCGTATGACTTATGTGGGTTCGTATGACTTATATGGACAAAACAACGATTTGTAATTTAAATAGACTAAAATGTTCATGTTTTATTCCCATGATTAAAAAAACCCAAGGGATCACACGGGGAAATAGTCACTTTCCTAGTCTACATTTCAGTCTTCAGCACAACCCATTATGCGGTTAAAGCAAAAAGTGTTTTGGCCAAGGAGAAAGCCGTCTAGTCAGATCCTTTCGGCTGCCTGAATACAATTATTAATGACGCGTGGTGACGGATGCAGTGTTACTTTACTGGTGTATTAACAAGGCTGCACATTAGATTACTTCTTGTTTCTCTCCGAGTTTAACTTTATTTTCTACCCTGGTATTCGAGTAAGTTTTTTTGGCCTGCCGACTTAACAATTACTAAAAAGTAGAATATGATATAGATAGTTCGTCAGATAGCTTGTGTCCCGATCCATTTTGATTAAGAGCAAGCGGACGTAGACGTTTCCTTTAAGGTTAATACGTCAGTTCTCGTCTTGCGTTGTCTTACAGATCCTATTGTATTGTTCTGCCGTTGTAGCTTAAAAGACCACTGGATATCGCTTTATAGTTTCAATACTTGCAGATTAGTCAATCTTTTATTGAATTTATATTAAGCTATAGTTGTAAACTTCAACAGATAACTCCAACGACTGGCTGGTTAGCGGTACTTCGGTCACGTTAAGCGACAAAACGTAGCTTAACATTAGAAATATTTAAATTTTAGCAAGGTCTTTATAGGCTATTGTGAATAACAAGTTGCTGGTATGTAGCAGGCTGCTTAAGTGTGCTCGGTGTAATTGGATGTGTCAAAAAATATACGCCTCGTGGCAGTAATTATAAGTGGACGAAGATTGTCAAAAGACGACTGGACTAGTATGTAGGGTGTGATAACTCAAGACATGGTACAATTTAGGTAGTATTTTATTGAATGACGTGACATGTTTGTCACAACTTGCACAGTGTGAGCTAAAATTCGGGATAAAATGTAACATTTTGTACACGAAGCAAATTTTATGCAGATAACCTCTTAAACAAAACCTTCGGCTTGACAGCAGGCCGACACAGACAGCCTCCGCAAAGTGCCTTGCCAAAAGAAATGATTTTGCATATTCACCGGAATGCAAGTAAGATGCAAAGTCCCTTTGTATAGGGATGAACAATAAGTCGATTTTAGAAATGCACTGGCTCAGTCCAATACACAAAGGTATTGGTTAATGGTGAGATTTCGATCACCTTACGTTTCACGACCGACGATCTAAGTTAAAAATAACCGATTAATTTTTTCTGTCTGCAGATAAAAGAGTATGAAGAGATTGCGAACCTTTTGTGTTGCAGTGTTATTTATAACTGTCTATTTATTCCTTGTGCATTTAAACAATGGGGCACCTCTGTACGATTTTGACCAAATTTTAAATCTTTATTCAAGTCCTCGGCCGGGTATAAGCGGAAAAGAAAATTTGACTTTAGATGACATTTTCATTAGCATTAAAACAGCCAAGAAATTTCACCAAAGTCGGATTATCTACATTATGGAAACTTGGTTTAAACTGGCAAAGAAACAGACTTACATTTTTACAGACGGGGATGACGACCAATTAAATCGCTCAGCGAACGGACATTTAATTAACACACACTGTGGCGAGGGTAAAGGTTACGCACAATTGGGTTGCAAAATGGGCACCGAATACGATGCCTTTCTTTAACAAGACTGCACATTAGATTACTTCTTGTTTCTCTCCGAGTTTAACTTTATTTTCTACCCTGGTATTCGAGTGAGTTTTTTTGGCCTGCCGACTCAACAATTACTAAAAAGTAGAATATGATATAGATAGTTCGTCAGATAGCTTGTGTCCCGATCCATTTTGATTAAGAGCAAACGGACGTAGACGTTTCCTTTAAGGTTAATACGTCAGTTCTCGTCTTGCGTTGTCTTACAGATCCTATTGTATTGTTCTGCCGTTGTAGCATAATAGACCACTGGATATCGCTTTATAGTTTCAATACCTGCCGATTAGTCATTCTTTTATTGAATTTATATTAAGCTATAGTTGTAAACTTCAACAGATAACTCCCAACGACTAGCCGGTTAGCGGTACTTCGGTCACGTTAAGCGACAAAACGTAGCTTAACATTAGAAGTATTTAAATTTTAGCAAGGTCTATATAGGCTATAGTGAATAACAAGTTGCTGGTATGTAGCAGGTTGCTTAAGTGTGCTCGATGTTATTAGATGTGTCAAAAAATATACGCCTCGTGGCAGTAATTATAAGCGGACGAAGATTGTCAAAAGACGACTGGACTAGTATGTAGGGTGTGATAACTCAAGACATGGTACAATTTAGGTAGTATTTTATTGAATGACTTGACATGTTTGTCACAACTTGCACAGTGTGAGCTGAAATTCGGGATAAAATGTAACATTTTGTACACGAAGCAAATTTTATGCAGATAACCTCTTAAACAAAACCTTCGGCTTGACAGCAGGCCGACACAGACAGCCTCCGCAAAGTGCCTTGCCAAAAGAAATGATTTTGCATATTCACCGGAATGCAAGTAAGATGCAAAGTCCCTTTGTATAGGGATGAACAATAAGTCAATTTTAGAAATGCACTGGCTCAGTCCAATACACAAAGGTATTGGTTAATGGTGAGATTTCAATAACCTTACGTTTCACGACCGACGATCTAAGTTGAATCTAACTGATTAAATTTTTCTGTTTGCAGATAAAAGAGTATGAAGAGATTGCGAACCTTTTGTGTAGCAGTGTTATTAATAACTGTCTATTTATTCCTTGTGCATTTAAACAATGGGGCACCTCTGTACGATTTTGACCAAATTTTCAATCTTTATTCAAGTCCTCCGCCGGTTATGAGCGAAAAAGAAAATTTGACTTTAGATGACATTTTCATCAGCATTAAAACAGCCAAGAAATTTCACCAAAGTCGGATTATCTACATTATGGAAACTTGGTTTAAACTGGCAAAGAAACAGACTTACATATTCACAGACGGGGATGACGACCAATTAAATCGCTTAGCAAATGGACATTTGGTTAACACACACTGTGGCGAGGGTAAAGGTTACGCACAATTGGGTTGCAAAATGGGCACCGAATACGATGCTTTTCTAGCTTCGGGTAAAAAATGGTGGTGTCGCTTTGATGATGATAATTATGTCAACCCTACCCGTTTGCTTGAACTTGTTCAACGCTTTGATTGGACCAGTGATGTTTGCATCGGAAGGCTGTCCGTCCCTCATTTTGACACCGATTTCCATGGAAAACACTATCGTTACAGTTTTCCGCACGGTGGGGCTGGATGTTGTATTTCAAGACCGCTGGGATGGAAGATGAAACCGTGGTGTGGAAGGGAAGAGTTAGTGAAGACACAGAATGGCATGGCCGACGACTGTGCTATAGGTTTTATCATCACGGCTCTTCTAAAAGTAAATATTACGCTGACTGATCTCCTTCATTCTGATAATGAAAGATTGACAGATTTAGACCCAAGCACGTTCCACAAGCAAGTAAGCTTTGGTTGGTCAAGCGATAAAATAAATAAAATTCAAATAAAAAATGTAACGCACAACAAAGTGTTCGATGAAGATCAAGATCCTTCGCGATTTTATTCGTTACATTGTTTGATTTATCCTGCAACCGATTTTTGTAACTAAAGTTTTAACCATTTTTTATGAAGTAAGCTTAATGTTAACAAGTAGTAATTTTTATTGCTTTATTAGAATAATATACCTGAATTGTCATGAATATCGTGATACTTTATTAGCACAATAGCGGTATTTTCACTCACTCAACCAAATACGTATTATATTCTTCAGTCAGCATTGTCGTTATTTTTGGTAGTGAACAAATTTATTCAGATAATGTATGGAAAGCATATAAAATCGAGTTTGATAATAAACCTATACCTAAACCAACAAGTCGCTTTAACTTAGATCAGTCCGGCCCGATGGTCTAGCGGTTAAGTGCGTCGCCTTTCAATCGAAAGGTTGCAGGTGCGAAACTGGTCGCTAGCTAGTCGGTTGTGTCCTTGGGCAAGGCACTTTACGGACATTGCCTGAACCCAGCGGATTAATGGGTTCTACCATATTGAAGGAACGTGTCTATCATATACAACACACTGCAATAGCTCCGGTAACCCGACGATGGGCGCGAGGTGATCTGACGATTGCCCGTGTGATAACCCCCTAGGTTTTCCCATTCACGGGGATAAACATGAATATCCTATCCTATCCAGTCGCGCACTATAATGCGTCGCCTTTCAGCTTTCAGCCGAAGGGTTATAAGTTACGAAACTGTTAGCTAGATTCTCGGTTGGGTCCATTGGCAAGGCACTTAATGCACATTGCCTGAACCCGGGGGTTTAATGGGTGCTACCATATTAAATAAACGTGTAAAGGATACGCATTGCAATAGCTGCGGTATAACCTGTGTGTTAACCCTCTTGATAAACATGTATAGGCTTATCCTATCTTATATAAATAAACAGCAGGTATTTATTAAAGACAATTTGCGTGAAATGCATGAAAACGTTAAGCCATACACACCGCGATCAATTAATATAGGCCTATAGTGAAAAATATAGTCTGGTAGTGAATGCTACATGAAAGCAAACTTATCAACAGTTGGCACTGAACGGACATCGTTTGAGTGGATTAATGGGTTGTACCAAAACTGAAAGAACGACTAAAATTTAAAGAACGTCACTTTTACATAACATACTCCAAAACTACGGTAACAAGTTTTCGTCACCAGGCGCCAGGTGGTAGGCTACTTTCTACTTCTTATTATATTTCTATGATAAGATGATATCAAAGTTCTTGAAGCCGAGTATGGTAGGATTTAAAAAAAAGATGCATTACCGATTTTGAATATGCTTGTGTTAGTGGATTTTCTATGTACCTAGGAAAATAGAGTGTCAATTGAAATCTACGACAAAAAAAGCAATTGTAATTTACCGCAAAGAATATACGATCAGAAATAATATTTTCTAATAATCCTGCCAAACTCGGGTTTTAGTACTTTCCGCGCGTTTCTTTTAACTCAGGCGAATTATCTTCTTATATACAGAGTATAATCGGGAAGGTTACTGAACTTTTCATGCCATGGGGCATGGGGGTAAACTTAGAGGGAGAAAACTAAAAGGAGGGAAAGTGGGAAGGCGGGAAGGAGGGAAACCGCACATTAAAATGAAAATTATGACATTAGAGTTTGTTTTAAATATGAGGTTAAGATTAGGGAGTTAGGGTTAGTTCTGGGTTTGTTATTAGTGTTTAGGGCAGGGTTCAAATTAGTTTCAGTAATTTTAGTGAGCAGTTTCCCTCCTTTTAGTGTTGCCCAACTTAGAGAGCTAAATCTTTGAATTTATATAACTGAAATTTTTCGAAAAAGGAAGGAGGAAACTACACACTAAATTGAATATTAGAGAAGAATTTCTAGTTTAAGGTCTTGAAAAGAAAAGAGGCTGTGTCTTTAGGCAAAGCACTTAGCGGACATCGCCTGAACGTAGAGATTTAATGCGTTAAACTAAAGTTAGTAAAAATGTTACAATTTTATACCAAAAAAATAACACTGCAGTCGGGCTCGGGTCTCTATGAAAAAGCAGTTATGGATCTTCGGCTCCTACCAAAAAGTAGAATTACATAAGTATGGAAATTAATGCTAATTTCTCACCCAACCCCAACAGCGTTTAGTTTATAAAAATGCTAAATTAAAAAAAATTAGTATAATAATTAGTATTGCACCTACATATATATATATTAATGTTAATCAAAGAAAAATAGATTACAATTGTATGCTTATCACTTGGTTATTTTATATTCAGCTTGACCAAACAACAGATGATTTTAAAATTTCAAATTATTATAATATTAAGAAGTCTTGTTTAAAGGGCCTTTGTACAATTTGAATTTAATTTTTTTTAATATCAAGAACAGTTTTTAAAAGATGTTATTAACTACTCAAGTTTACATTAAGTTTAAGTTGGAAACTTAATTTTAACTGCGCTTTGTGAATCTTTTTTACAACCTGTTTATATTGTTGCATCTAAAAGATTTTTAGGAAAGCTATTAACAACAATCGGACAAGAGTTTTTAATAACCACAAATCATTATTTCCTTATTTGTGTAATGTACAACTGGGTAGTGGGTACCTTATAATGAGATAGCCAGGTTGCTTAGGTAACATTGGAATCATTGTATTGTATTTTCTATTCTATTATATGATTAAACATGTTTATTTCTGCATATAGCACAAACATTTTGTTGAATGAGCATATACGGCTGTGTATGTAATATTTGAACCCTCTCTACATATACCATCCTTATTCCTTACAATTGAATCCTTTAACTTTATCCCCTTATGTTGTGTTGATTTAATCCCATGCAGGTTTCGTCGGATAAATTATGTGAAAATGGATTTATTGGTGTGGGCGCTGGTGCCACTGTGTATATAGTCTCATTTGGTATTTAGTCAAAATGTATTTCATTACAGTTTTTGTTCTAGTTACAACTGATTTTACCAGCCAATGCTACAACCTACAATTTAATTATTATTTTCAGGATTGTGCTTTTTAGATCATTCCAAGGACACAATCGACTAAGCCAGAGGCTTTAATTTCCTTATGCACATGAAGAAGTCAAGTGTTGATGTGGTATATTGTACGCTGCACCTGTAACAGTGTCTATATATGGTTAAAATTAGTAGTTTCCCCTCTTCCTAGTGGTACTTGTTCTAACATAACTTATGTGTTGCAGATTTAAACTGCTGTACCATAGTCTCTATGTTTTAAAAAAACTTATATCTGTGTATGATATCTCGGTTCACATTTCAAAATGGAAACGATTTTGGAGCAGCAACGTAGTTTGCATGAGGAGAAAGAACGGTTGTTGGATTGTATGCGGAAAGAAACACTCAGCGAAAAATCCACGGTAATTTTCAAATGTTTTTATTTTAGCTCAAATAAAAAGATGAAAGATTTGGTTCATATCTGATTGTTTAGCCCAGTAGAATATAATATTGTCCAAACCTTGTACCCTTACCTTCCCAATCACCCCCCTAATGTGTACTAAAATTCTGCTTAAAAACACTAAAATGTTGATTCAGTACAAAAATCTGCCATCGCAATCACCATACCAACATTCACGTTTTTCCAAATAATTTATTTTTGCACTAAAAAATGTACGCTTGTCCAGGTGTATGGTTCTTTGGTAAACATCATATTCTTCCTTTCATGCAGTTTTGCTGGATACTTGCCTTATCACAGGAATTTACTAAAAAATATATTTATCGAAATGATTTTTCAGTTGAGAGAGAACATTAATTCCGATCACAAAGTCAAAATGTTGCTTACTGTAAGTCGGTTTGTTTTTTATTTTATGAATAACTTAAAAAATATCTTTTTAGCTAAAGCTTAGTTAAATAACACTATTAGTGAGTGCCTAGTGCGCACGTTAGAGTGTTGTATATATAAGAAACATTGCTTTAGTTTGTTCAACCGATTAAACTACTGATTTTTTTATTTCAAGAACTTTTGTTCAACTTACAACTTAATTGAATTTCATATGCTTTAACATTTCGACCAACTTAGTTTATTTACCAATAAAAGTCTTTAATCTCACAGAGAAGTATGGAGGTATCTGACAAACTAACCGAACTATATGCCGATAGAGATGGGCTTAGAAAAGAAGAAATACAGGTATTTGTATGTAAAATACATACATTAACAAATATGATACAAGTTTTATTTTAAAATTTTAATTTGTTTTTTTAAAGGTTTTTTATTGTTAAAAAATACTTTAGAAGTTTTAATTGAAAACATACGTGCTGAAATAGAACATGGTTGTTGTACATTCAGTCTGGTGGTTGGGGAATTTTTATTGAATATTATCATTGTCTTTATGCTTATGTTCTTCACCCTCGTTTAACTCACCCTTGTGTCACCAGGCACTAGCTGGACCAGGAGAGTTCCAGGAGTTTTACAAGCGATTAAAAGGAATCCGAGAATTCCACAAAAAGCACCCAAACGAAATATTTGTTCCATTGTCGGCAGAATTTGTTCGCTTGGATGAAGCACGAGAAAACCCCACAGATGAAGTCAGCAGTGAGTTTGTCCGCTGTAGAAACATAGGGTGGAGAAACTACTTTCTTGAAATCTACACCATTAAAACATTTGGTGAAATTTCTACCATATCCTATATTTTATCCATGTTTTCACAGATTTAGTTGAATTTGCTGATGAGGAGGCTTATGGGAGATTCCTAGACCTGCACGAGTGCTTCATGAAATACACCAACTTGAAAGGAATAGAGCGTGTTAGCTACGTCAAATATCTCGAAATATTTGAGAAACTTTTTGAGATCAACAGAGACAAGAAAAACAAACAATATAAAGAGTAAGAAACATATATATAGGGGTTTCCTTTTTTTTTGGTCTGTTTAAAGCATTTGTTTTTTTAATTTTTTTTTGAATTGTATTATTTTTGTCGTTTCTCAGAGTATGTCATATTGTCATGTGAGGTATTTTTACAGTACCAGTACCGTTCGTACCAAGATTCTCCTCTATTTTATGTATCAATCAATTAAAAGAACAAGACTTTAACTGCTTTTAGTCAAGAAAACTTGTACCATTTCTTACTATTTTTACGTATCGATAATAAATATGACACAAACTGCCATTACAGGTGTTGTTAGCACAATATTAAAGCCAAGAAACATCGTGTGTGATTGTGCCACCTTGTTATGATATTTTAATTTACTAAATGTACCAATGCTTGCAAATAACTGATTAACTGTCACCCTAGTATTACCCTAATACCTTGTATACCATACATAGACACACTTAATCCTCTATTCCTCAGATACATCCAGAGTTTGCTTGACTATCTCCTGTCCTTCCATCGTCGTGTAAAACCACTTGTTGATCTTACAGAGGACTTCAAGAAGTTGGAGGTGGCTTTCGAGGAGCAGTGGGAGAAGGTGGAGTTTCCAGGGTGGGGTAAAGAAGCAGGGAGTGCGATGACGTATGCCGGGGCTCATCTTGATCTGAGCCCCTTTTCCTCCCCCGAGGTGGGTATCTTGTCACCAGGGGTGAAAATGTGCATGGATTTTGGTTTGGTTATATTGTTAATTGTAAAAGTTATATCATTATGTTCAAGTTTTTTCAAGCATGATGTTAGTCTAAATAGCTTACTGGAGATTCTAGTTGTAAGGCAACGATGCATTTGGAACCTGTAGTTTTACGCCCGTAATGCCCAATGGTCAAATTGGTTGGAATGTTGCCTACCATTGTTGTTTTGCCTAATGTTTGTATGAATCATCATCGGCTATCATGCTAACAATTTTACCATTTTTTATATTTCCTGCTATAAACTCAAACCCTCAGGAGCTGGCCTCACTAGGCTTGGATCGATTGAAATCTGCGCTGATGGCTCTCAACTTGAAATGTGGAGGAACATTGGACCAGAGAGCTGATCGACTCTTCATCACAAAAGGCAAAAACATCAATGAACTCGACCCATCTTTGTTTTCCAAGGCAAAAACCACAAAAAAGTAAGTAGTTTCTGCTATATATAATAGACTAATTTCCATCTGCTATTTGAAGGGTGATCACAAACTGCAAGGCTATAGCAATGATCCCCTGTTGGGTTAAAAGCTTTATTAACAAAGATCAAAGTAACAAACAAATTTAAATGCACTGCCTGTAGTATTTGTGCGGATTCTGTATTTAATGATTTTAATTATTTTAAAATTTATATATTAATTTACTTTTATTTTTTCATATTTAAAAAAAATTCTTTTTCTCCTAACTGCACAACCTCACCCACAGAGAAGACAAAAAACGAGGCAAAGACATCGCGTTCATAGAGGCACGAATCTACCACATGATGGAGCTGTTGGGTGAGCAGCGGCAAGCGACGAGAGACAATGTCCAACGACGACAAGCGAGAACTGAGACTGAACGCCAAGATGACGGGGAAGAGGTAGTCTCAGGTCAGTCTGGTGTTGTTTTCTAAGGCAGTCTTTTGTAGCCGTGTAACAACGTCTGATATTTAAAAATGTGACCAAATACTGTGAATGAAATAAGGGTGGTTCGGGAAAATGTTCCAATGAATACTTTTTCAACTACTTTGTTTGAAAAAGTATTGTTCTAGTGAAAAATTGTTCTAAGACTTCGTTTAAAACCGTCCAGAAAGCGAAAGTGAAGATGAAGATGATGAGATCATATACAACCCGAAGAACTTACCACTTGGGTGGGACGGCAAACCCATCCCATACTGGCTGTACAAACTTCACGGCCTCAATATTAACTTCAACTGCGAGATATGCGGGAATCAGACTTACAGAGGACCAAAGGCTTTTCAACGACATTTTTCGGTGAGTGGTTTTCTAATTCTTAGTAAGGGAGTAGTTTTAAATTTTGGATGGTTTTTATTGATTTTGGGGGCGGTTATTTATAAAGTTTTTTAGTTTAAGTTTATTCATTTTTTGCCCCAGTATTTAAAAATGGCAAGCGAATATAATAACGACACGGGAACAGGAAAAGACGGCAAAATGAGCAGTCGTTAAAACGCGTCATAAAAAAGGATATAATTTAATAAATATAGCGGACACGACCGCCAAACCTAGGCGAAAGTACAATATTGATGAACCAAAATCTAATTAAGACCAAACGATATAAAGCCCTGATAAAGGTTGTTTATGATTGATCAAATATCAACTTGTTTCTACAGGAGTGGAGACACGCCCATGGTATGAGGTGTCTTGGCATCCCGAACACCGCACATTTTGCAAACGTCACGCAGATTGAAGACGCCATGGCTTGTAAGTTGAGAGACTTTTTTGCCAGTGCATTTGCTATGTTTAAAGGGGCAACACTAAAAGAGGAAAGGAGAAAAATTCTCACTAAACTATGGAAACTAATTTTAACCCAGCCCTAGACACTAATATCAACACCAGAACTAACCCAACCTTAAACCCCATGTTTATAACTAACTCTAATGGCCTATTTTTTATTTTAGTGTGTAGTTTCCCCCCTTCTCTCTTACCCTCCTTTTGGTTTCCCCCATTTAAAGTCATGTTATGGGAAAGTGCATTGAAGCGCAGGCATTTGTCAGTACATCACATGTGACATGACTTGCTACAATATTGTGTGATGAATTGTATCTTTCTCAGTGTGGACGAAGATCAAACAGACGAAACACTCCGAGCGATGGAATCCGGATGCTGACGAAGAATGGGAAGACTCTGCGGGAAACGTCGTTTCAAAGAAGACTTTCGAAGATTTGCAGAGACAAGGGCTCCTCTAACATTATCACGAAGTTGTTGTAGAATTATTTCTTAGAATTTGATCAGCTCAAGTTTTAACATTTATATTAAATTCAAATGTGTGGAAACTTTCAAAATGATGATCTGAGACTATTATTCTTTAACTTACTTTCCAATTTAAGAATTTTTCTCTTGGATAATTTTCTTGCATTTGGTCAAACTTGTTTAGGTAAACAATGTTCTAAGTTTGGACGAATACTTCTCTAAGAACTGTCATATTTACTTAGAACATTTAAAAATAGAAAAAAAAACAGCACATTAAAATAAGAACTCCTTCAACTAAACTGTACTTTTAATATTTTACACAAATAATTAAACATTTTTTCAATGAAAATCGTGAAATAGTATAATTTTGATTAAACAACTTATTCTACTTTGCTGCCAAGATTTGTTATAACGGTCAAATAAACATTTTGTACATCCGTGTGGTTAGTTTGTACCAGATGGGCAGGAACATGTTAATTCCATGAAATTAGAAATGTAAAATTTCGTCGCTGTTTACACTCAGCTCACATGAGCTGGTTTTCATGATATTTTGCTGTATGGTAGATTCGTTTCTTACAACTTTCGGACCTGTCAATAATTTGGGACTTGAATCGTCCGACCTGATTTTGGTGTACCGGACACTGTGTGTGCAACTTGTGCAGTAAACGCGCTCAAATCGACACCGGAGAGAGTCCGGGTTAATAATATTGCTCTGATCAATCCTGATCTTCTCAAATACGACCAGTCACCAGTTGGTTTATATCTGATAATGACTGATAGCCGGTGCCCTAACAAACTAAGTTAACGTGATGGATATAATACACCGTGTCTGCATTCGAATACCTTTTATTTATGTATTACAGAGTGCACACATTTGAGCAGTATATTAGCTACCAGCTTTTAAATAAAACAGCTTTTTTTCTTCTTCAAGTATATAACATGTGTGTTGTTGCTTGGTTGCTCAGTAAGGATTTAATTTTGGTGACCGATGAATCATTGTCCTGTGGAAATGTAGGATATGAACAGGAAAATCATAAGGAAATATTACAGTGCAATTAATATTTGAATTAATTTTAAGATTTTAAAATCACTGAATTAAGGTAATACCTGTTTATTTATGCCTGTCACCATAAAACTTGTAACAAAACAGGTAACAACCGAGCATAAAGATTTTCCCTCCAAAGGTAAATCGCATAACCAATTTGGAATTTCATTTACTTACCATTGTAACGTTGGCAAAAGCAGTGTTGGTAAGGAGGGGACAAAATGCTTGAATTGAGGCAAAATCAACAACACAAGTTGCAATGAAACAAACACACAGTTCAGCTGGTATGTCTTCCACCTCACATGCAGTAAGTACTGTGATGAAATTAAATAAATTATGCTTATATTTTAATAGATCTAAATGATATGCATACAAATAAACTTGTCTTAGTTAGCTTGCTAGTTTGGCACAAAACATCAACCAAAAGGTGATGGGAATAAACATGCCATAAGCTGGTTGATTGTGTCCTTAGGAAAGTCACTAAGCAGACTCTTAATGTGTTGATCAAGAAGTATGTGGAAGCATCGTTTTCAACTCACCCCAATAGCTTCGATAACTCGACAGTGAGCACAAGTACAGTCGTTAACAGTGATAAACCCGCTCACACATGGATTTTCAATTATCGAAAAAAAAAATGAATACACAAATCTATTGCCCCACCCATGACAATCAAAAATACTAAATACATCCATAGGTTTATAATTATAAATTTGGAAATATGGCAGAGATGTTTCGCTGATTTAAAATTCCCCCTGTTGCCAATTTATTACTTACTTGCAGCAGATATTCCTTTGACCAGGTTGGGCTGTTCCAACATCGGAAACACTGTTTTTTTATTGAAATTATTTGTGCACAGTGACCTTACAAAAGGAGCTGCAACGTCCTTATTTGATTTAAAGTCATGAATTGGTGCACTGTCTAGAATGATGATATCAGTCGAAGTGTTGATTTGAACTTTGGAAAATATCTGAAAAGTGTACCGATATAAAAGGAGTAATCATTTTAAAAGTTCTTCAACAATAATTTGTTACATGGCTTATGTAAAAACAGTGATTGCAATAATTAAATAAATGTTAAAATGTAGAAAAGTAAATTTCGTTTGTAGATTTTATAAGGAAATTTATACCAATATCACAAGTTGAAAAGAGATGAAAACGATTGTTTTGTTTATTGCCTGGATGATCTCTTCCTGGTATAATAAGACTTATGGTCAAGCAACCTTGACACATCACACCATGTATATTCCATACCTGATCTTTCAAAGGCCAAATTATTTCTGACGCTACATGTGACATGCATGTACAAAATATTGTGTCTTCCTTGTCATCACAATATACCTTCAAAACACATCTTTCTAAAAAATATTTAAAAAGAATTATTCTGAGACTGTCACAAAATACATTTCAATTTTTTTTTTAAGTTTTAATATTTTACCGCTAAAATGAAGTTACCTTTAGTTTTCGACCCTGTATTTTCACAGTCGATAATTTCACAGAGTTTTGCTTTTTCATTGCCATCTTTGTTTGGTAAGCAGTAACTTTCAATGAATCCTAAACAAATATAATTATATCACAAACAGTCTACAAAATATGTAATATATTTCTGATTTTACAAGACTCTAATAGTTCTACACATGTGTTTAGGTACATAATACATATATTGATACAGGAGACATATAGGTGGTTGAAACTCTGCACGAACATCTTTTGAAAGGTTGTGTGATCAAAAAAAGCTTCTAGCTGGTTGCTGTCCTTGGACAATGCAAGATGAAAAATTACTTTAAACCCAGTTGATTGGTGGGATGTGTGATGACTAAACTTTAATTAATATCTCTATTGTTTCATAATAATAACTTCGGTAACCGACTGTGAACGAAGCATTTTGATAAACATCTGTATTTTAACAACTGTTGATTTATCTTCTGAAATTAGTACCCAACATTTACCTGTTGCAACTGTTCCAATCCCAAAAACAATGTGTTTAAACTTCAAGTTGGTAAAGTCCTCTCCTTTCCACACAAAACTGGGAACTCTATGAAAAAAAAAGTTACAAGGTGGTTTGTATATTTGTCGGCAAAAATGATCACAGATGTTTATACAAGTCAGTGGCGGACAGTGTAATAAACACTGGTGTCAATTCAGTGGTTGTAGGTTAAGTGCTTTGTTGTAATAGCCTGTGCTATAAGAACCGGCTACCAGAAATCTAATTCTTTTGGAAGAAGTTTAAAGTTTGATATGTTTCTGGAGCAGAACAGAATAGGGTATTTATGTTTTGTCATAGAGAATTGGAAAACGCAAGGAAACTGACCCTTCTGCTGAAAGGCAAGACACTAACCCACCAAGCTATTCATGCAGATGAATAAAAAGAAATAAATTTACATAATTTCCGAATCATCGCTGTCATCATCATCCACTGCTCTGGACACCACTGGTAATATTTCGCCAAAAAACGATGCCATCACAAAATTTAAGTTAGCAAAACAAATTTGTGGCTTAAACTAAACCTGTTAAAAATCACAGCATGATTACATCGTAAAAGGCATTTTTTAAATAATCTAAGGTAATTGTAATTGCACTGGTAAAATTTCGCCAAAAAACGATGCCATCACAAAATTTAAGTTTGCAAAACAAATTTGTGGTTTAAACTAAACCTGTTAAAAATCACAGCATGATTACATTGTAAAAGGCATTTTTTAAATAATCTAAGGTAATTGTAATTGCACAATGATTTGTTAATATATGTGAGTTATAATAAAATGTTTAAAAAAACAATCTATTGCTTATTGATATTTTGAAGTCAGTAACAAATTCATTTGTCACCCTCCAAATAGCATATTTTAATAAATAGAATGTTTGTCGTCAAAAATATAATATTGCAGTTAACACATATTGCAACACAATTGGATACTTGACGTAGTATCTACATGCACGCACATGAAACAACATAACTGAATTATTAAAATACAATAATTTTCAACGTTAAGATCAGCCTAGAATCTGTCTGGTCATGACAGCTGAATACACCAATGCAGTTGAATAAATACAAGTAAATAAGATAAAAGAATTAAATAAAACTAATCATTGCACTGATTATGATTATTTTGAATTTGTTTGCAAATTCCAAGAGTAGGGGATTTTAGTTTTTCTTCTGATAAATTTCCACTTTCCATCTCATCCCATTTTCCTCCTGTTCACCTTGGGGAACCTCAGGAAATCTGTTGAAACAATTAAAATGTTTAAACTATTTTTGCACTTCTCTGTAAATGGGATAACATGTGATGTAATCTGAATAAGCATTCATGTATATCCATAGGAAATCAACAGTTATTGCGGTCATCTAGTTTGAAGTAATATTAAAAAAAACCACTCTTCTTAATCCATTTGAATTTACTGTGATTTGGCAATGT
>CH002652.1:118159-131141 GCA_000149265.1 Ciona savignyi | reverse complement strand
TCTGGTGTTTTTGTCCTGGTGGGTGGTGAAGTTTATACTGAGGATTTATCAGATGTTGTATGATTGATTTCATTCATTCATTTAAAAAAAAGTTTAAACGTACATTCTACTGTTTTAGTTTTTACTTTTATTGGTATTGACAAACACAAGTTTTTTTAATTTGCCAAAAATTTTAAGCCGCTTAGAACTTTTAATCTTAAATTTTGTCTTATTTTCTTAGAAGAAGTACATTGGAAAAAATCTAAGCCAAATTAGTAAGGTATAATTTATGGGCTGTGAAAAGTATAATGGAATAAATAACATGTTTTTGTAAATTATTAAGGGATATACTAGAAAAAAACTTTAAATCGCCAAATTTTAATACACTCATCAAACCCAAACGTACAGGTTTTTTGTCCGGCGTACCAACTTGTTTATCTGACTTGGTCAACACAATATTAATTCGGCTGAGTCGAGCATGAGGTTTCGAATTCCATGTTTTTCGACCCATGATCACAACATTTTGCTTCCCTTCTGGGGGATTCCCCACACTAAGTCGAACGAAATAAGCAAACTCACTCCTGGAAAATAAGTTCTTTGGGTGAAACTTATAGTAAACTGCTTTAACTCTGAGAAATATTTTTTTCTGAAAAATTAAATTGATTTATATTGGTGCTGGAAATCCAGATAAATATTATTTTTACATTTTTTGTACAACTTCCTGGAATATATTGCAAAACAAAACAATAAACAGTTTGTTTTACAAACACGGTTTGCCTATTTTTTATGGATCTTTAGTGCCTTATTTAAATAGCTGTTTTGGTTCAATATTGTACCACTAGAATAGACTTGTAAATTGAACTTCTAATTAGCAATTCTCGTATAGAAGTTAAAACACAAATTTACATATTGTTATTGTAGACAAAAACTTACGGTAAATCCCATGGTAAGGTACCTTTCCAACCAATTCCATTATTTCTACAACAAGCACTGACTGTATGGATTTTCATTGTGGAAATTATTTACCTATTTACAGAATTTAAATTTTTGAATGCTTTTTCTGTTATAAAATAGAATTTAAAATTGGGATATTGACAGTTTAAGGACACAAAATAACAAATATCTTCTCTTAAGTTATCTTCTTCTAGGAAATTCAATAAATGTTAACTAATGAAAAGTTAACCATAAAATCCTATCCTAATATAAACGTCTGGCCCGTGCGAAACTGGTCGCTAGCTAGTCGGTTGTGTCCTTGGGTAAGGCACTTTAAGGACATTGCCTGAACCCAGAGGCTTAATGGGTTCTACCAAATTGAAGGAACGTGTCTATCATATACAACACTGCAATAGCTCCGGTAACCCGACGATGGGCGCGAGGTGATCTGACGATTGTTCATGTGATAACCCCCTTGGTTTTCCCATTTACGGGGATAAAGATGAATATCTTATTATAAATTCAATCACTCGCTAGATTTCTTTCTTTTAATATGGGGGAATTCCCCAAAAATGCTTATTGTGATGCCATTTTATTTATTCCCCGTATATATTACATGTTTACATACATATACATGCATTTTTATAGTAAAACTAACGTAAGAATAATTAAATTTTGATAATAATTTGATAGTAATGCATTTTTGTACATTAGGACAAATATCATTATTCTTATATTATACTAAACGTTCACCATATAAATATATCTCTTGGTAACACTGAGAGCTCTTAAACCAGAGTTTTGAAGGTAGATTTTAGAAACCTACAGTATGAGCGCCATTTCAATGCCGCCTGGTAAAGAAATTAACGTTTAAGGGTTTATGTTTGTTTAAGTAAGTATATAATATATATATGACATAAAATTAACCTCCTGGCTACGGTACTGTATAACATTTTGATTAATCTATCTTGAGATTTGGCGTTCCATTTTTTGTGCGTGCATACTGAATACCACTTTATTATAAGACCTGAGGTACTCGGTCTGATCAAATATGTATGTATCCCCTATACAAGATAATAAACAGGTTGCCATTGACCTGCAAGCATCAAATCACTGTGCTAGTGCATGTAATGTGTATACTATCTTTGTTAAACGAACTTATTGTACTACCCACAGGTATAAAATGAGTTCTCTTTAAAGCACTTTAAAAATCATTTTTATCTCGGCAGACTTGGTTAAATGGAATTATGTCACAATTTAAGATGTTTTTTACAAAATGTGGTCAGCACCACCAAGTGTTGATGAACATTACTCGTCAACATTCCAAGAAAATCTTTCAAGATTTACGATTTTTCAAGCAAGCAGAGAGTGAAGGAAATGTGGTTCAACTTAAAAAATCCGACATCGCTGAATTTTTAAGTTCAGGAGGCACTAAGGGTGGTCAAAAGGCAAACAGGACTCACAACATCGTCACTTATTTACACAAACCGACCGGGGTAACTGCAATGTCAAAGGACACACGTCAATTACCAGACAACCGCGAGTTTGCGATGATGAAATTAAGAATCAATGTTGATGTGCATCTGAAAGGAGATGAAAGTGTTTTCATTAAAAAGCAAAAATCAGATGATGAAAACCGACAAATTTTAAATCAACGTTCTAAAAATGCCGCTAATTTACAACAACAGGCAAAATTAAAATTAAACGATATATTAAATAAAGAAGATGACTTGAAATATTAATAGTATACTGCACCTGCATGTACTTTCTTTTTTCGTACTATTGTTCTTATATATGTACCAAATTGGCATTTTATAGCTATGCAATTTGTGTTTTCTTAGATTGCCTAAATCTCTACTATCTAATAATTTTGTAAGGGATCGTCTTCTAATTCAATAATTGGTATGGGCTATGAAGAGTATTACTCGCCAGCTGCCAGGATTGTATCTTGTTGGAATGCTATCTTAAAGGTTGTGAGATCAAAACCATCAGTTAGCAGCCACTTGGTTTTATCCTTGAGCAATATACTTACCGGTTGTTGGTTAAATAATGAGCTAGGTGGATGTAATATAATAGACCACTTATAGCTTTGGTAACCGGACAGTTGGCATATGACCCATGTTGTAATGGATTTTATAATCCCACCTAAATCTTTTACCTTTCACTACTTCATATTGTTCCAACCCAGTAGCACACCAGGCACCTGCTATCTTGTCCTACTATACTCAACAAAATTACAGCAAAGTTATTACTGTGTATCACTAGGTCAATTCTTTAAATACATTGTTTTAGCACAAGCACATATTGAGCACTGCTTATAAACAGTGCATAAATATCAAGCATACAAACCATTTTTATTATTTTAGAGCTAAATAGGAATGCCAGCCAAAGAGTTAAAAATCCACTCCATTGTGGCTTGTTGTAATAATCGTGGAATCGGAAATAAAGGCAGATTACCATGGAGACTACCGTGAGCAAGTTTGAATAGATATTTCTAACTTAGAATCTTTCATGCGAAATTTGTTGTGTAGAATTTAATATTTCTTATACTAGGAGAGAAAAAAAGAGTGGTTTTTAATTGTTATACATCCAATCCTATCATTTACCATTTTTTTAGTGTTGCAGTAGTCATTGTTTAATTAGTCTTGTTTTTAAAATACAATGAAATACACATTTTTATCCCTAAGGTCGCACAAATATAATTATTGCAACATAATCATTAGATTAACTAGTGTATTTTCAGTAAAGAAATGAAGCATTTCACGAGTCTTACCACTGGAGACGTTGAAAATTTAAACGGAAAAAGAAATGCTGTTGTTGTTGGGCGAAAAACCTGGGAATCGATCCCAAAATCTTTCAAGCCGCTTAAAAACCGTGTAAACATTGTGATCAGTAGATCTCTTAGTAAAGAGTATGAAGGGCCGGTAAGTCAATATTTTTGATTTAACATGTATTTGTTGTAAATATGATTGCTCTGGCTTAGGAAAAAAAATCCTTTCATATGCTCCTGGTTTGTAATGATCATAAAATGACTTACAAGAATAATCTCTCTGTGTGGTTAAAAATTTTTTTGATTGCTAGCTAGTCAGTTGTGTCCAAGAACCAGTGGATTCATTAATTCTATTAATAAACTGCAATAGATGATTGGGGTTAAGGCATGATTTGTACCACAGGATGCCGTTGTCAATTCATTAGAAGAACTCGTTCAACTTTTGCAATCAGATCATTGGAGCAACAGAATAAACCAAGTTTTTAACATTGGGGGCAGTGAAGTGTACAAGGTAAGATTTCTATCAGGTAATTCCATTCCTTATGTATCGCATTGTGTATGATAAAATGGAGCCACCAATGGTTGGTAAGAGGGTTATAATGTTCATGTTTATCCCGTTGGTGGGAAAATGCAACCTGCAACCCTTTGTTTAAAAGGCGCTGTACTAACCCACAAGCTAACTGGTCAGACTATACTAAACCCAAGTTAACAAATCTTTCTTTCGCCAAACACAATTTTTTTTTTTCGCCAAACACAATTTTGAATTGATGAAAAAATAGTTTTAAAAATTGTCAGAATATAAACATTCATAACCATAAAATGTAGTTTAAATTTAAAACAAAATTTAATCTCCTTATTTTCCCAGTTGATCAACAATTCAAAGTATTGTGGAACGATCTATCTCACAAGAGTTTTGGCTGACTTTGAATGTGATACTTTTTTGGATGAGTTTGATGACACTTTCAAACAACTGGATACAACCAAGTATGTTTGTAATCACTATATTGTCACCATTATGTAGAAGCTGATGATCAATTAATTGTTACCACAATTCGCTTATGTGTACTTACATCTAATTTGCTTTATCAAACAAACTGTGCTTAAGTTCTTGGTGTTCTTAGTGAACAAAAACTAAAGGAACTTATTAATCATATACAAAACACTGCAGTAGTTTCGGTAACCAAACATTTGGTGCGAGATATTGTAATGATTGCTTGTGTGATAACTCTTATTCACAGCAATAAAACATGAATATCCAATATATGTTACCTGACCAGTCAAGTTGGTGAATTATGTCTTTTAATCAGATTTCCAGAAGTACCACAAGGGGAGCAGATGGATAAAAACGACATCAGTTGGCGTGTTGAAGTGTATGAGAAAAAATCATGATGGTTTGACCATTTTCTTCCGTGTACTGAACTATGTGCGTTTTGTATTGTGTATTATTGCAATAAACCTTCATTTTTATATTTATTGTTTTTTAATAAATTGTTAAAACTAGAAACAGATTGTACCCTTCTTTGCCAAATTTGCATAGTCATACCATCCAAAATTGTCAGTTTTATAGAATACACACCATTCTGTTTATTCAAACCTTAACACGCATACCATCTACCCCTTATATGTGCTATTAGCAAACCCATCCAAAACCTGTATAATGAAGCTACAAAAACCCATTCCAGATTCGGTTAGAGAGCCCTTCTTTATCCAGTTCGAATCGAAGATGCAGTCGTTATAATTCAGGTCTGTTTTAACAATGAATTGGATATTAAGTTCTTTATTGGGCTGGTTTCAAACCACGAAATCCTCTGTCAAATAGGATAGAATATTCAAGTTTATCTGAGTGAATAGGAAAGCGCAAGGGGTCATCACATTAACAATCCTCCGGTTTTCTGGCGAATACGTAAGGAAGCGTTTTTGCACGGTTACGTTGCGCCCATTGTTGTGTTACCAAAGATATCCACCGACCGGTTAGCTTAGTGGGTTCGTGCGTCGCCTTTCAGCCGAAAGGTTTAGGTTTGAAACTGGTCGCTACCCAGTCGATCGTGTCCTTTGACAAGTCAACGGACATTGCCCAAACCAGCGAATTGATGGGTTCTACCAGAAGAAACTTCTGAATCACACACAACGCACTTCAATTAGTCCGGTAACCGGACGATGGGCCCAAGGTAATTTGACAATTGCCATGTGTTAAATCCACTTGCGTTTTCCCATTCACGGATATAAACCTGAATTTCCTATCTTAATCCTATTGCAGTGTATTATGTAACCCGGCAGCTGGCGCTAGTTCTCCATATACTATTTTTCTCTGGCGCGCCAGAATAGCTGTATCCGACACAAATATATATGATCGGGGAATTTCGGCCTCTTGAAAGCCAACCAACCATCGAAAACCACCCTAGCGTGTAGGGTTTTGTATTTTATTCGTCAAAGAGAAAAGAAAATGAGACTCGCCCGTCTTATTGTGACGTCACGATAGGTCTTATGAAGTAAAAATCCACGTAGCTTTCAGTCTACTTGAGATTACTTGTGGAAAAGGTGTAAAATTCATTTTTTTCTGAATCGCTCAAAAAGAATTTTTATGGGAGTAGACTTGGATTATGATAAGAGAGCGAATACTATGACTTGGAAATTATTATTTTACGCGATATTTCTTATCGCGACAGCAGATTACAGTACGGGACAACAAACAGGTACAGTTTATTAATATTTTAACAATAATACCGGTATAAACGATTCAGCTATATGCTTATAAGCGTGCAGTGTTTGTACCTTTATACAAAAAATAACCACACAAAGTCACAGCGGTTAAAATATGCGATAAAGTTGAATTTTTCTCTAGCATGTTCGTTTAAATTTTTTAGGGTGTTACAAATAAGGAATATACCAAACTGGAGTTGTTACTATATTTCGCAGATAACTACAAAAGACCATTCGAACCGTAGCCACTTTCCTTTAGAATTGAAAAACCGACTATACAACCCCGAAATAATTCGTGCTAATTATGTTAATTTGTAAAAGAACCGACGATTGAGCAAAATAAAGGAACGGACAAAGACGTTTTTAGTTAAATTCAAACGAGAAAACTAAAGAAGAATGTAAAACTGATAAACCCACAGTTATTATTGAAGGGCACCCCAAATTACTAATAAAGGAAGCATTTAACAGACGCTGTAAATTCTTATCAACTCACGAAATCCTTTAAAATATAAAACCCTTTAAAATCGTTCATGTTACGCTTAACCTTTATCTTTAACAAAGTTGGTTCAATCGAAATTTTTATGTTGATTCAGTTGATCAACTTTCACATATTTTCGTTTGCTTTGGTATGTATAAAGGTAGACACAACCATCTATTTAAAAGTTGGACATTAATTAATGTTTAATATTGACTGTATTGGGTTCAATATACAACGCTATTCTAGATATACCATAATATGGCTGAATTAACAACACATAAAGTTTACCCCATAGATCCGTTTGTATTTTCTTTTGTTAGAGTACCAAAACCTTATAAACATCTTGTGTATGTGGCTACTTACTACAGTGTGTAAATAAAATTCATGTTGTTTACACACACCACTTGTCTTAATGTCCGCACACTCAGTATTGTGATTAATTGCGTGGATGAACGTTAATAATAGAATGGGAATATTTAAGAAATTATTAGCCAATAAAAACGATGTTATATGTTGTCCGGAATAAAGAATTCAAATAATAAAAAATATACTTTTATTGTCATGTGATGTTCATACTGTTCACCAAGCATACAATGTCACAACCCGTGATTCGTGATCCATGAAATTTAGAATTGCGAAAGGTGATATTATATTCGTATCCATTAAGCCTGTAATTGTGCACATAGAAACGGGTTTTGTGTTAACGCAACCGTCACGGGGTCTAGGTGCCTATCCCTATTTCTTATATTTAATCAGTTTAGAAATTCCCAAGTCCTACCTGTGTCTTTTTCACAGTCGGCGAAGCATGAACAAGAACCTTTGTGACGTAGTGTTTGTACGTCGGCTTTTGTATTTAAAGCTTATAGTTCGTTTCTCTATAACATGCTATATATACATATTTCTTTATTATTTATGCTTTATTTTTATTAGGCATGCATCGTTTACTTATATTGCTGATCAAAAAAAAAAAAAAGTAATAATAATAATAATAAAACAAAAACGAAATAAACTACAATTTCCCAATAGTATTCCACGTTACGATATGAGAATGGGATATAATATTCGTTTTTATTCCCATGAATGGGAGAACGCGAGTGGCGGTATCACACGGTCAATCGTCAGGTTACTCCGTGTTTAAGGCGTTCTCAAACGGGTGTTCGGCAGACGAACTTGCGTCCACCGTCGGGTTACCAGCGCTATTGCAGTGTGTTGTGTATTATTGAGGCGTTCTGTTAATATTGGTAAAACCCATTAAATCCGGTGGGTTCAGGAAATGTCCGTTGTCCCTTGCCCGACAACACATCCGACCAGCTAGCCACGTGTTTTGAATCGAAACCCTTTCATTAAAAATAAACGAACTAACAACCAAGCTACTCGGTCAGATTATACTTTTGTCCAAAAAATGGAGATTCACAGTTGACGTAGGGTAGTCACACGGGTAATGACGAGATTACCTCGTGCCCACCATTGGATTATTGCGGACAATTACAGTGCGGTAAATACCAGATTGCAATTTTTATTCCATTCGCTTTGCGTCAGCTCGCAATAATAACCAACACCTGTCCGCTCGCGCACAAGCGTGTGTGTGGATCCTGCATTGTACTGTATCATGTACACGACTACACACACACAATATATTCTAACGCATGTGATACATAAGAATTGTTTCCTCTTCTGCTGGACTGAACGAACGTTATGTGTGTAATATTTTATTTTCAGTTACCAGTTCCATAAGTCAACTTGTCCTGAGCATCAGTGATTGCTCTACAGCGCAATGTTTGGCAAATATCCAGGCGCAAATTGCTCAAATCAGTGCTGCCCTCAACATCTCAGTATCAGTACAAGGTATTTTGATTTCGTCTGTTCCTTTTCAGCTAGACGTTTAAACTGAACGTTTAAACCTGAGGCTCTTTTCAATGTGACCCTTTAAAGTGATAACAGAGTTGTGTTTTTAAATAACATGTGTCATTGATTGATAAGTCATTAATATCTCAATATCAAAGGATATATCCACATGTATTGTCAATTACCTTGTTCATAGAGTTCAATTTTTGCCACTTTATTTTCTTAAACTATAATCATATGTGTGTGGCATTTAAAACATTTTACTTTTAGGAAACTGGAGTTAATTAAAAAGACTATAATGTTTGCTAAAAGTTATTACTTTGAATTGTTACTTGGTTTATTTGATTTTTAAAAACACACTTATATCTCTGCCAACCTCTAGATCTGAATGAGTGTGGCCAAATCGATCGTGGCAACTGCTCGATTTTTGCGAACTGCATCAACACTCCTGGTTCTCATGAATGTGTGTGTCGAACTGGCTTTGTGGACGTAAGTCCTGGTTTAGCTGGTCGTGTCTGCACTGGTAAGTAAAAATTGCAATATTTTAAACTTTTTTTATTGAAAATTTTTTGTTTTTTAAAAGTTTACCCACATGAGGTTAAAATATTACTGCAGAATGTAGATAAAATGAAAATTCCAAACCGTTATAAAACGCATGATGATTCAATTACATCATCATGGTAACTGATTACATCTTTAGGGTATATTTCTTTTACCTATTTAAGATTATTTGTGATTAACAGCCATGTTTGTTACAGATGTTGTCTCAACACACAGATGTAGAAAGGAAATCCTATTTCATATACAAGTTTTTCCATACAGATATTGATGAATGCCAAAATGGATCCTCCAATTGTCTCGATGCATCCATGAATGGTTATTGTGCCAACAACAACGGCTCATTCATCTGCCTCTGCGCCTCGGGTTATTCCGGTGATGGTGTTGTGTCATGCACTGACATCAACGAATGTGCAGTGGGAACCGCTAACTGTTTCAACAACAGTGCCGGCTGCACCAACACTGCAGGAAGTTTTCACTGCACCTGCCCACAGGGGTACACTGGTGATGGTGTGAACTGTCAGAATATTGACGAATGTTCCACTTTAAGCCCCTGCTTAGATGCCAACGCAGATTGTATTGATTCGGATGGAGGATTTCACTGCAGGTAAAACGTTGTGAACTAAATTTATTATATAAGTGACTGTTTGGTAACACAATTAGCTGAGTGAACTTATTAAAAATAGTTTAAAGTTGGCCAAATTTATTTAGGTTTGTAAAAGGTCTGTAGTTGCTCTGCAGTAAACTGAGCTCAGCATTTGTAAATTGGCATTTAGGAGTTTTTAAATAATAACTTTTGTCTAATTGTATACAAGTAACATAATCTGAAGTTTTTTTAAACTTAAATACTCTAAAAACTCATGAGAGATAAAGTATGCGGTAAGAATTAGATTAGTTTATTATATAATGTGCAAGAAACATAACCAATTCAGCTATTTTGGTGCCCGAAACAGTCCATTGATCCCCAAAGCATCACAATATATGTTTTCCCAGGTGTAAATCAGGCTTCACAGGAGATGGGTTAACATGCAAAGATGTCAATGAATGTAATAGTGGTGTGAGCTTATGCTCTGCTAAGGAAGACTGTCTCAACACACAAGGGTCTTTCCTTTGCATGTAAATATGGTTTTTATATTACTGTTGCTTAAATTGCCAGGATAATTATACTACAGTCAACCTGCACCATGTAAAACTTGATGTTCTAAATTATTTGTTTTTGTTCGAAAAATCTTTAAAATCTAGTATAGGCCTATGTTTTAATAAAAATGGCAGGATTGAACTAAAGGTAAATTACAGCTGATTCCTTGAATTATGGAGATTTGTAAATAATGAGTACAAGTGTGTAACAAAGAAATATAGTGTTTACCAAAAAATCTCCTGCTGTTATTTCAGGAAATCTTAAGTTGTTATTGTTCTGTAAAATGCAATTCTTTCTTTTGCAGTTGCAAATCTGGATACCAAGCATTCAGCATCTTTGGTTGCTTTAACATCAACGAGTGCCTACAAGGTCTCGCCACCTGTACTGCCCCAAGCGAATGTCGTGACACCGAAGGTTCATTCGAGTGTGTTTGCCCCCCTGGATCAACTTGCAACCCCGTCAACGAGTGCCTCACTCCTACCACTTGTCACGCCAACGCCAACTGCACCGACCTAGCGTCGGGTTACAAATGCACCTGTAACCCTGGCTTCATAGGCACCGGTGTGACATGTTTTGATATTGATGAGTGCAGCCCCCCCGCCAGTAACGACTGCCACACCAAAGCAACCTGCACCAACACCCCAGGATCATTCAACTGCACATGCATCAACGGCTACCGTGGCGATGGTGTAAGCTGCACGGATATCAATGAGTGTTCGGATAAGGTGGCGAATGGTTGCGACCCGAATTCAGTTTGTCAGAACTTGCCGGGAACCTTCTCATGCTCCTGTCCGGTGGGATACACCGGGAATGGAACTGTCTGTACAGGTAAGCAACTCACCACACAGTGGTACCTAATGCTGACGAAATTCAGTTGTTTTTATGTATGAATGACAAAATGTGATTTTGTATATATCTTATCAGCTAGTTTGTTGTACTAATGTGATATATAATGTGTACTTAGCAGGAATTCTGTTATTTATCTAATTGTGTATGCGAGTTCTCCTTGAAGTGTATCACTTCTATAACATCATTGGTAATTACTGGGCTTCCGATTGATCTGAGTTGTCTCTCAGTTGTTTGTTTTGCCACAATGATAGAAAATGTTAGTTTTAATACAAAGAGGTGTCACCCTCAGAATAGTATTCCATTCCCATACAACATATTGAACATATTTTCCTGTGTTAATTGATTATTCATTTTTATATCTAGTAGATCTATTTATGATGTAAGTATAAACTTAACCCCCCTTCAACAGATATTGACGACTGCGTTGTGAATTTCTGTGTCAACGGGAGTACATGTGTGGATGGGTTTAACAACTACACATGCGTATGTCCTCCAGGGTTCAAAGGCAGACATTGTGAGACAGGTGAGTTGTTAATTGTTTAATTCTGGTTGTAACTTAAAACTCTACCAAATATTCCTGTAATCTATTTTAAACAAAATCCTTATTGTGTCTTACAATACCCTTCAATTATCTACCTGGTACTGTTTGGCTGATATTTCACACAGTTGTTTTCTTTCCAGCTTCCATATGTCCACCAGGTGTCCCTGAGGTCCAGTGTGTTGTTGACCCGTGCAGTGTTGCCAGTTGTCCTTTGGTGCAAAATGCAACTTGCATTGCAACATACTGTGGGAATTGCAGTTACCACTTTGAGAGCAACGGCACCGTGTTGAGTGATGCGGATTGTTCAACCAACAAAAGTAACTGATCATGTTTATTAGGGGCACTTAGCAATGCAGAGGCTGTAGCATAAGGATTATCTTTTAGAATTCCACATTCCCACATTCAGTTTACAGGATCAATTGCAGTGTCATATAATTAAGATTGGGGTACAGTTTATAGCTCATTAATCTGCTAGGTTGAAACATGTTAAGTACACTGCTCAAATACACAAATAGTCACCTGATGGTAGGCGAAAGATCAAGTAATATGCCGTGTCATGTAAACTTGACATTGGAATGAAGTTTGTGTTATAAGTTATAACCCCTCCTTTCTACTCTGTAATCTATCTTGTAACAGCCATGGGAATTCCTGATGATAAAGTTACTTTATTCCAGCTTTGTCATGCTCCTCTGCGTGCCACGCGAATGCAAGTTGTATCGTTTGCAACAACACCAACATCTGTCGTTGCAATGTGGGATTCATAGGGGATGGAGTCACCAACTGCACCAGTAAGTTAACATTTGTGGGTTATGCGACGGCTGGAAATAAAATATTGTATTTGCAGGAGTCACAATTGCCCCACCCATTCCGCCACCACCTCCACCGTTTGTGCCAGAAGTAACGACAGTTGCACCACCCATGATGCCCCCACCCCCACCCCCAATTTTCCGTAGGCAGTGGAAAAATGTCACCCCAAGCCCCCACCACATGATGCCCCCACCACCCACCACCCCCAAGCTTGTAAGCAGTTGAAATGTCACCCCGCCCCCACCCATGATGCCCCAACCCACCTTCTTTTGGTGCGACCTACTTACACCCGGGTCCTTAACATGGTGAACAGTTTAAACGCGTTGACTCCCACACTCCAAATCTCACTATGGTTGATGGGTGGTTTCTTTATTGCCTGGACGT
>CH002652.1:96266-114197 GCA_000149265.1 Ciona savignyi | reverse complement strand
TTAACACACGGGCAATCGTCAGATCATCTCGCGCCCATCGTCGGGTTACCAGAGCTATTGCAGTGTGTTGTATATGATAGACACATTCCTTCAATTTGGTAGAACCCATTAATCCGCTGGGTTCAGGCATTGTCGTAAAGTGCCTTGCCCAAGGACACAACCGACTAGCTAGCGACCAGTTTCGCACCTGCAACCTTTCGATTAAAAGGCGACGCACTTAACCGTTAGACCAACGGGCCGGACAAAGCTAATAAATTGATCAGCTAAACTGTAGCAATACTTCTATCATACACAGCAAATTCAAGAAGATTTAGTAATCTGACCTGTGGATAGTATTGTCATGTTTTATTGCAATTGATTAAAATAGTGGTGGTGTTATTACATGGGCAGTCAGAAGGCCTTGTGAGTTTCTTTGTTGTATTTGTTTGAGATTGGGTTGAGTCTACTGAGCACTTTGCCCAAAGACTTGACCAACAGTTCTAAAGGCTGAACAGTTTTTTTCTGTCCATCCAATAGAATATGTGACTTATCCTAATTTTTTTATCTCACAGACATTAATGAATGTGCAAGTAAGGTACCAGTGTGTAAGAACAATGAAGTATGCAGCAACACATTTGGTGGTCACGTGTGCAATTGCACTGCTGGGTTTGAAAAGATACAAGGCAACTGCATTGGTAAGGCATCATTTCATTTGTATTCGAATTTCCCTCTAGTGATGTTGGGCAAAGTATGAACAAATTCTTCTCTCTGTTATAAAAATAGTCTGGTCCGTTTTCTCTCACAAATGTGAAGGAGGTCGCTGTTAATTAATCAACTCCTTTTAGATATAAACGAATGCGGGTTGAACAAGTCCCGATGTGGGGTGAACGAAATGTGTAGGAATTTGAATGGAAGTTCCGAATGCATCTGTCTCAGTGGCTTCAGCAGGAATGTTGTCAACAATCTATGTGAAGGTGGGTGGGATATATTGTGCGAAGTTAGCAGTTTATTAGTTTAATGTTGGACAGTACGACTTTATCACACTACTTAGACTTTGGATCTATAGTCGAGTTACCAAAACTACTACATAATGTGTAATTTTTTAAAAAATATTGTTGACAATGATGTCTAACCTATTTGTTTTTTCTGATTTTGGATAGGATACAGAATATTAATGATATAATTAAGTTAATGGGAAAGCACAATGATAGGTTATCAGTTATCAGAAGGTCAATTATCAGTTTACCTTAAGTCCACTATCAGGTTACCGCAGCTATTGCAGTTTGTTGCATATATGATTAAGACATTCTTTCAATATTAGTAAAACCCATTAATCCTTTCAAATTCAGGCAATAAGTGCAAAATTTTATGATCATAATGATGAATCCACTTTCCAGACATTGATGAATGCAAAGCGTCAACAGACAACTGCAATCCGAATGAGAATTGTGTGAACACACAAGGAGGGTTTGTGTGTGTATGCACGATGGGATACACTGGGTCACCTCGTGGTTGTGTTGGTGAGTTACTGTGTGGTTGGGTGGATTGGGGCAAGATGTTTTCTTGGTGAAATGGCTACACTAAATGAAGAGGAAAACTGCTTATCAAAACTATGAAGAACACTTGTAATCTTAGGCCAAAACTTATCTCATTACCTGAACTAACCCCAAACTTTATACCCAGCCCTAACAATTACCCTAGTGACCAAATTTAAAAAAATATTTAAGCGGGTGTTATTTGCTAATAATTCAATTATAATCTATTTTATCCTATTGATACTACAAGATCTTGATTGAACATGGATCCCTGGTGTGTCATATTATCCACCACAAAATAAGGCTGGACCTGAAATCAATGTTATTTTAAAAATTATGAATTTGTGTTCCACAGATATTAATGAATGCACTGTATCACCGTGCGACACACGAGCTGCTTGCACCAATGTGGCTGGAAGTTTCCTATGTGACTGCAAACCTGGGTTTACTGGAGATGGCTTCACTTGTTCAGGTATAAATAGATGTTATGGTGTGAGTCGAATTGATGTAAAATACAGTAGTAACCACAACTCCATGCGATATGCACATACCCCAATGCATTTCCATAATACCACTGATCTGTTGTGTCTTTGTGCCAAGAACAAAAAATTAATATGTTGATATACCGTATTTAAATGTAATAAAAAAATTTAAGGAATACTGCAATAACTCTAAACAACCTTAAGGTAGGGCACAAGGTTTCTATGTGTCCATATTCAAGTATTCATGTTTTAGTTAAATAATTGGGAAAACACAAGCAGAGACTATGAGTTATCAAAAGGGCATAATTAGATAACTTCGAAAAACAATTTTTAACTTTGGCGATAACCTCAAAGTGGAATAAAAAACAAATATCATTCTGTTCCCCAGATATTAACGAATGTGCTGCAAATCTGGACAACTGCACAGCCACAGAAGATTGTACGAACATTCAAGGTGGATTTGTTTGCACTTGCAAGCAGGGATTCGGTGGATCAAACTGCACAAGTGAGTATTTAACCAAAACACTTTAATTTTAATTTTTCGTGAGGTGGTATAACTCTTGGTCGTCAAAACTGAGACATTCATTAGAATACCCCTCATCCACAGACAGGTTACCACAACTAACTGTGTTAAGAGAATGATTAATTGTTAACCCATGAAACTACTGCTTCAAGCAACGAATGTTGATTATTTTAAACAAGAAACTCTCGTTGTTTCCATTCTCACAACCTTCTATTTGATGGTGACTAAGTAGTAATTCCACATAACATGAGTATCCATCATACTGCAACATGTTGAAAGCTGGGCTAGTGTAGATATATGTCCTGTCTATAAAGTCTTAAAATTAGCCTATTACAAAGTGTTTAATTTTTGTATAAAGATTAAAATATATTATTATCCCAGTATTCACAGATTCTTGAAAAGTTTTTTAAAATGTTTCCTAAATATAACGAAACTTTAATAAACCGAAGTAGACCACTGATTTTGGTGCCTGTCAGTTCATAATTTTTTATGAATATGTGTGCTGAAGAAGTTTCAATGCTGTGGTGCATAATGCTTCTTGCATTCAATAGATCTTGTATTCCAGATATCAACGAGTGCAGCAACTCTCCATGCCACTCAGCAGCTACATGCCAAGACAATGTGGGAAGTCACACATGCACTTGTAACCCAGGCTACACTGGAGACGGAGTAATTTGCACTGGTAAACATATTTTAACATTTTATTTTTTGTTCTTTTAAAAATAATTAAATAGATAAACACTTTTATTAATAATTTTTATATACATTTTTCTAAAAAAAATCTTTCATATTTTTAAAACAAAATAAATTAAATTTCATTCAGATTTACAAATTTGGGGAAAACTTAATTTTTATTTTTTTATTTTGCAGATATTAACGAGTGCCTTAACAATCCATGCCAAGTTGGCTCCGAAGAATGCATGAATGTGCCTGGAAGCTTTCAGTGCAATTGTGCTACTGGGTTTAGGAAAGTGGGCAGCGCATGTGTGGGTGAGTAGTGGGCTTGATGAATGGGTTGAAAAAAAATGAACATGTTGTGGAGATCTGTTTCAAAACCCTTTGTACTTTTTTACAGACATCAATGAATGTGCAGTCAGCGGTATGAACAACTGCCATGACAACGCAACATGCCAGAACATACAAGGATCCTACACGTGCACTTGCAAATGTGGATTCTCAGATTTCGGAAGTGCTCCACAAGGCAGAGATTGTGGTACGAGGAAATTTTGTTTTAGTTTCGTCATTTAGAACATTAACTTTTAAAAGATCACTTTGTTTTGCTTACTTTTTGTATTTCTAATGTAAATAAAACCTTTTATGTTCACCAAACAGGAAAACTAAGGCAAAACAACAGTCATTAAAGCATTTGTTACTAAATTACATAGAAATCTAAGCTTATGAAAATAATTTGATCAAAAAGTTTGCGAAATAAAAAGTTATTTAAATTTAAATAACTGTTGTGATGTATATTCAAAATATGAGTTTTGAAATAATAGTTCAACGCAGTCTAAATAATCCTCCCAACTGGGAAAACCTGTTTTAACCTGAGATTGAATTTCAGTGTTTGATGCATGCAAATACACACATCATACCTGCGATCATACTTGCTCAATGACAAGAACTGGCTTCACCTGTTCCTGTGATCCTGGATTCACATTGCAATCTGACAACACAACTTGCTTACGTAAGTGCTTTTGCAGGATAGTTTGTATAGTTAAGTTAAATAAACAAATAGGTTTGGGAAGTGCTGTGAAAATAGTAACATGGTAGCAGCAGTGTATAGAATCTTAACTTAAATTTTTAAAGTCTTTTAAATTTCCTTATACAAATAATGTTTGTAAAATTACTCAAAATATCCTTGCAAAAGCTCACAGTGGTAAAGGCAATGGAATTAATATCAATTTTACAAAGGGCAAATATACCGATTTTGGGAAAATTTTTTGGAGAACTTTGGGACATTTTTTTTCCAACAGTGGTTTCAAGCAATAACTGCTTAGTTAATTGCGCACGGTATAAATCAATTATCTATAAATTATTCCGATTCTTTCTTCCATACAGCCACCACACAATGCGTGTCAAACATCTGCTTCAATGGGATGTGCTATGTGGATGCCACCGGCACTTCACTGTGCAGATGCAACAAAGGATATGAAATGGTGGCCAATTCTGTTAATCTTTGCACCAATATCAATGAATGTTCGGGAACCAACTACTGTGAACAGGTACCTCTACAATCGAAGTTCGCAATTTCACACCATTTGCATCTGTAGGTAGGAATTACCAGACTTAAATATTGATGTACAGCCAGACCCATCAAAGTTGCATAATCGATTTATTTGGATAATACATTTAAGAGTAGTTACTAAGAAAACGCCTTACTGTAAACACCTTTCAGTAGTCTGATTTTGTTTAAAATTATTATGATAATCCGTATTTTACCAGAAGTCCAATTTGGATATGAACTATTCCTATCATTCTCTAACAAGTCAAGATGATCGTGTAATTTGTACCATTCAATCCTCTATACATCCACAGAATTGTTTGGACAGTGGCTCCAGCAACACTTCATACACTTGCTCATGCAACCAGGGTTACGCCCCCGCCAGCCACGCACCTGACTTCTGCTGTGACACCGCGGTCAGCGTATGTGGGGTCGGACCAGCTAAATGCGGCAACGGGAAATGTGTGGATGATTTCACGACGGCGAGGTTGTACAGTTGTCAGTGCATGGAGGGCTGGAGAGGAGCGGACTGCACTGAAGGTATGTTTTGTTTGGGGTGGGAAACACTTTGTCTGGAAAACATTTGATATTTGTCTTGTATACCATATGTGGATGTCCACAGTAAGACTTTTATAGGGGTATTAGAGTGCAATAATCTGAACAAAAAATGTAAAGCCAGAATAATAATTATGAGATTAAGATAAAAAGTATTTTTATGACTTTAATTATATTTTGCTTAGACTATCTTGCAATTCCCTACATTATGTTTTAAAGCATTGTGATAAGTTGCTTTGGTTTCAGTTTCTCTTTCACAAAATAATCTACGTGGCTCTGACCATAACAGATTAATTTGTATTTTGCAGGTAAAAATCTAAGCAATCATTTGTATTTACAGATATAAATGAATGCTTAACTCACGGCCAAGTTGTTGTGCTTCCAACTTGTTCAGTACAAAACACAAACTGTATCGGAATCAACGTGGTGTGTCATAATAACGGCGAATGCGTCAACACGCCTGGAGGTTTTAACTGCACTTGCAAGCCTGGTTTCACAGGAGCAACTTGCCAGGTAAGCTTAAATACAAATTAATTTGTATTATTTCATGTTACAAATATTTCATTACAGGACGATATAAACGAATGCCTACCGGGACAAAATCCATGTTCGGCACAAGCCACATGCCACAACACCAATGGAAGCTTCACATGTACTTGCAATATTGGCTACACCACTCCTTCAACTGGTCCTTCTGATGGCACGGTGTGCATAGGTGAGTGCTTCTTGTTTTGCTTGTTCAACTTGGGTGATTCTTCTATGATGGAAAAACCATTTACTTGCTAATTATTGGCAAAGCACATAGTAGAAGTTGCTTATACCTGAATAATAACTGATAAAAAATGTCTTTATATTTAAAATAACACATTTTAAAAGCTGTGGTAGCCACATTGAGATCATGCCATGTTTGATAAATGACTACGCATAATTGCACACTTCATTTTCTATTCCGGAGTTAAACATAAGATTTCTATAAAGCTACTAATCTCAGATTGAGGGCATAAGGTGCTCTAAGTTTTCCACTCAGGCATAATTGATTAACCATCCTGGTACTTCCCCCAGAATCACGAATCCAACCATTTGGGCCACAAGTGGGAGATTCTATATTGGGGCTCTCGTTTTCCAACTTGATTTTCAGCGATGCAGGGTTTGTGATAGGGAACACCAAGTATAACAGGTGGGTGCACTTTTGCTTCTTAGTGTATCATAAAGGTAGCCTGGTTATCATGATAATATTAAGCAGTTAGAGTATTAAACTATTGACCATAGAGCAGCTGTTGTCAGCTAACTTTGTCAACCTAATGTCCCCTAGTTATTAACAGCAGAAAGCTTGGCAGCTTAAAGCTTTTATCTTTGGGTTAATACAATAACTTTACCCTTTCCCAGATTGTACGCAACTATCAATGGCGCCATTATCACCCAACTAACGTCTGGATCGAATACACAATCTGCATACGCCAACTCTGGCTCGCAAGACCTCTCAACAAGCATAACTACCAGTGAAGGATTGCTGGCCGGATTCTGGACCAGATTGGCACCAGCTAACAACATATATTATCAGCACATTGTTAAAGGTTCCACCAATGCAGGTAGAATGTTCTCATCTTAAAACTTCTTGAATAAAAAATATTAAAATGGGAAATGCAAATATTGGTAGGATAGCAGTATAAATCATTAATAAGTGGTTAGCAGACATTGAGGGATTAATTATAAGTTTATGTTTGTATTATTGTGTTCATGTCATACTATTAGCTGGAAGGTTGTGAGATGGTAACCTGCTCTAGTTAATTGCTTGTGTCTTCGACGAATCGCTTAACCATTACATTAATGAAAACAAACAATCTTTACAACACCGTTTAGTTTTCTTCCCATAAATTAAACATATATCCTGTGTTTGAACGTACTATTTTGTGATACTGCATAGAATAATCATGTCAATAATAAAACAATCTCTATGGAATACAAAACAAATGAAACCAGCCAATGTGGTAATGTACTCAATTTATTTTCATTTCAGCTGGAAAGGCCCTGCTAACTCTCGTCAACAATGCCGTACGATCACAGATAAACGTCACTGAACAAGCTGTGCGATCCTTCGAGGCTCGAGAGATATTTAAAGTCACCTACGACACAGTTGCATACTACCCATCTTTCTTTGCAGTTGCTGGAGAGGTAATGAGACAAATTGTGAACAGTATAAGGGGTGATGCGGTATAAGTGTTTGGAGTGAGAAAGTTATGAGACCCTAATCAAGAAATAAGAACAGATTGTGTTTCTAAAGACACTTAACAGATGTTGCACCATGTTGTGGTTTTAATAAAGTTTAAGTGAAAACTTAATACAAAAATGTTTAATACACTTTATGTTAGCTATTTATGAAGCTATGCTATACATAATGGTTTCAACCTGCTTGTTTTGTTTCCTAAATATAATAAAGAAACACATATAAATTTTAATAAAGTACTCGCAACCTTTCATTTCAGGGCCTGACATTTCAAATCCTCTACGCTACTGATGGTGTTCGTTCATTTGCAATGATGACGTATTCTAATATGCTGGCCACCAATTTCTTGGGATATGTTGGTAAAGTTGGGTACGCTGACCCACTGGTTAGTTACACACATTCAGTCACCAAGAGCAGTGACCCTGGTAGACCAGATCTCTTTGTCGGCCCCAATACAGGTAGGTTGGGTTATAAATTTACTTCAATAGGCTAGATGGGATATTATCTCAGAGGGTATAAAAAGGGTAATTTTTTGTTTAACCAATTATTTCGCTAATTTTAAATTTATTAGCCTTAGTAAACAACAATCAAGATAGCAACTGATATTGAATACTTCCTAAATATCATTGCAATATTTAACCTGTATGCCACAATTCAGGACACCAAGGTTTGTTCATTATCCGGACCGACACGGCTATGCCAAATGTTACAACCTCTCCTGAAGCTGCGTGTCAAGCTTGGTACGACAACGAACCAAATGCCACCACATGGGTGAAGAAAGTGGTAAGTTGGGTTTCTCAAGTTTATTCTGGGGTGGAGTTAACAGCCGTTGCAACAGCATGGTGGGAATGAAGTGCATTATTTTTTGTACAGAAAAGAAATAATTTTTTTGCCAGACTAAAAGGTTATTTTAGTTTTAGTTTTAATCTATTAACTGGGTTTGACTAATGCCTGTTTGGTGACTTCACCAAGGATCAAAGAAATAACTGAATAGAAGATGGGAGGTGGATTTGTTTCTGCATTTATAAAAACAATAATAATAAATAAATTCACACATAAAATAAAGCAAAAAGATAAGGGGAAATAAAACAAATAATCAGCAGTCTTTAATTGCAATGCCATATCAGCATATTTAAGTTCGATTAGAACAGGAAGTAATTTGTTCAAAATAAATTTTGAACTGCAGGATAGAAATAAAAATCATTACTGCCACAGAATGTACATTTAACCAAATTGACAATGAATGTTGATGCATTTTAAAAATTGTACTGTGCTAAAAAAAACACTAATTTCTTTATATTTATGTCCGAATCCATCCACAGGCATGCCCACCTACGATATTCCATGCTGTTTACGATCTTGAATTCAAATCCGTGCCAATATGGCCGCCACACAGGACCACCAACCCAAGTCCCCTTAAAGGAATTGCATCGGATGCTACACTTGCCTTATTAATGAAGTGGACAGGTATATGGGGGGAATATATCACGTTTCATAATGGTGGTAGTAACAGGATGATAGTTTCTGAATTAAATATCCACCCCCTGCAATTCATGTGTTGTGTTGCTGGGCAAGGACTTGACAGCCATTGATCCAGTGTATCAACATGGATCAATAAAAGTTTAAGTTGTATCCAATACTAACAGTGCAATTGGCTAACAATTATATCACCAAGAAATTATTCCAGTTAATCCTCGTTTAATTTTTATATTTGCCAGGTTCCCTTTGTTTCCAACCGACCACCCGTTTAAGTGGGGGTTCGGGACTGACTTGCTGTTACAAGGCGACTCGGGGTGAACTGATCACCGGTGGCTACCCCGGAGGGGGTTATTATGGTCGAGCGGTTATCTTTTCCAACACTGCAGAAGCAGCGAACAAAAGATTGGGTAAGAATTGAATTTTTTTGTGACATATGTGTCTCATATATGCCAGCTACATTAGATTATAAATAGGGGGGTTATTTTAATTAAGAGTATTCTTGTGGGTCGTGTTTTCTGGAAATTAGGCTTTTTTATTGGAATTTATTTAGAGCTAAAAAAAAAAAAAAAAAATAGGAACATATGTATTGATTATGTAATAACTGTGGTAATTTTGTAATAGCAAACCGGAAACTTTAATCGTACGGATAAATTCTTTCCAGCAATATTTCTTTTTGTAATGTGTAAAAGGCAAGCACACACTTCAGTAGCTTTTGGTTCTTCTGCAAACAATTAATTTTCAGCCGTCGATGCCCAGCCTGGAATAGATTGCTGCATAAACTCAAAGGACCCGAAATACTGCAACATGTACAATGAGAAACGACCGACCACCAACTCAGACGGATACAGCCCAATAATCTATGGTAAAAATCATTTTTCCTAGAAATACAATCTGTACTGAGTTTTTGTATTTTACGCCGGTGGAGGTTATATACAAGTGGGGCTTATACACAGGTGGACTAATTAAAAATAACAACCTCTATCTGTGTATACGGTTGGAGCTTATATAAAGGTAGAGCTTATATACAAGTAGAGCTTATATACAGGTAGAGCTTATATACACAGGTGGAGCTTTTAAACATGTCAGGCTTATATACAGGTGGATCTTATATTTATACACAGGAGGTTGGTAAATACAATTAGTTCTTATACAGGTTGAGTTAATATACAAGTAAAGCTTAAAACACAGGAAGTGCTCACATGTGGTGCAAACTAATGAGCAACGCGCTGCTTAAATATCTAGAAGACTATTTGAATGTTGCAACCGCAGCGTTGTTGTGGGGATATTACGACGTATTGTGTGGGTGGGATATCCCGTGCATCCATTTCTGACGTCATTATACCATGACAATCGAATCTTAGGCGTACAGTGCAGTGACTAATTCGTTATAGTGTGTTGTGTAATTCGATATGTTGGTTTATATTGGATTGCACACATTGTTACAGTTATCCAGGTGTCTGCATTGTTGAACAGTAGTTTATGTATATATTAAAATTACCTAATATGCCAGATAGTCAGTTTTTTTGCACATATTTATCAAACTGTCATTTTTATAATTGTTTGTATATTTGAAATATTACTTAATGTTTGCTTTAAGCTTTAAAAACATTCTATTTAATATACTTATTTATATATGTAAAAATATATAAAATGTTTAATTGTATGTCATTATTAAATATATATTTATTTCAAGCTGAAGTTATATTTTCCGAAAAAATCTAACAAACATTTTTTTGTTTTTAAAAGAGTTAAAAATATTTGTAAAAATATGATGTTGTTTCATTGTATTATAATTCTGTTTCTCGTAGCATCGATTTCGGGGGATCCCCATCTAAGAACACTTGATGGAAGTGAGTATTCATTTTCTGGCATCGGGGAGTATCAATTGTTCCAAGTTGCAAGTGGACTAAATGCACAGGTGAGATGTGTAGGTTAAATTTAATGGAAATATTTTAACTACTGTAGTTTTGCCGTTTTATCCTGCCTCCTTAACTTTAATTATGCAATTTTCTTTATAAAATGTAGGAGCAAAAATAAACTAAACCAAACTAAACAATAACAATAATCTTATTTTCTCCATTTTTTGGACATTGATGCAGTGTGTGGAAATAGAATTACAATTTTGCGAACTGTCACTTACTATGCATAATGCCTGTATTTTCTATGATCAATATATACCTGCTGCTACTGCTTATCCCATCCTATTCTACCCACTGACAAATTACGATGTCACAGGTTCGTATGACGCGTAACAATGACAACAGTGGCAACCCAATCAATGCATCGGTCATAACCAGTGTTGCCGTGACTGATCTAAATTCATCACCCCACGTATTCCAATTCACTGTGGCAAATGGTACTGATATAGATCTGGTCAACATGATGATTCAAATTGATGGAATCAGGCTGACAACTGCCCAGAAGAATTTGCTAACAACTGACGGTGAGTTTAAACAATCAAAGTTAGCAGCAATTTATTTTGAAGAAAAACTTCCTATAAAAGGCTTTGATAATATTTTTCCCAAATGTAAGGCACTATCAAGGCATAATCAGTGTAGGATAAGGATAATGGTCATGCCATGTCTGTTTTGTTTGATAATAACCAAATTTCCATCTTATTTCCAGGTGTAATACAATTCACAAACGCATACCTCACACTGAGCAACACAAAGGTCCAAGTTGACTTCCGAGGTTCAAGCGACAGAGTCATTGTCATCTTGGAGTCCAAGGGATCACAGATCAGTCTGCAAACTGGATTAGTTTCGAGTTTGAACGGTCGTTTAAGTGGATTGTACGGTGAGTTCTGTGCAGTTCGTTTATGTAACTTTTCTTCCTATAAATAAAATATCAAAAGGGTCACGTTTCTTCTAATTTCAATATAAAGGTAAGTGGTAATATGGATTTCTTATTACAAGTTGCAGATTGAAAGTATCATTGACATAATAAGACATTAATTTTTTTGTAAATATGACTTAACTGAGTAAATATTGGTTTTATCACTTTTATACTCTTTTCAGGTAACTTTGACAATAACAAGCAAAATGATTTTGTTTATCGCAATGGGACACTTCTTAATTTTGACTCAATAATCTTCACTTCCATACCATCGCCGAGTAACGAGGCAGAACGCCGATGGAACAAGTACATTCCGGATGGAACCATTCTCGGCTCGCGAATTGATGAGTTTGGAAACTCATGTAAGTGATATTGTTAGCTTTCATGTTGTATAATTTTAAATAAAACTGATTAGAATCAATTTTGTTAATGAATATAAGTGATTAAGTTTGTACTTATTGTAGAACAAATTGAAATAACATATTATTGACTGAATACATGTGGTGTCAAGGATATAGTTGATATATAACTAAAGGTTTTAAAAGAATTTTGATAAAAGTTTGTAAAATGTTGTTAAATTGGTCGTGATTCGAGAATAAGTTAATTTATCATTTGATAATACTTAAACACTATTATATTTTTCCATAGGGAGAGTAAACGAAACGCAATCGATATTTAGCTATGCTCCAAACACTACCTGGGCCAGTATTAATGATTTAACCTTCACACCAATATATCTGCAAGAACTTCTGGCCACTGCAACAGATGCAGAGTTAGTTGCAGCAGAAGGAGCTTGCAACACGGTAAGTTGTGTTTCAGATGAAATGAACCAACATGATCTGGAAATATGCATGAAGCCTCGTGTTTGACGTCCTGATTGATAAAACTTCATAACTTTAAAAATAAAAATGTTTAAAAACTATTAATGATTAATATTTAATATTTTATGCAAACTAATTGAAAATACTTTATATTATATAAAAGTATAAAGTAATAAGGACAATTATATTGTTCTGTTGTATCAGATGTCAAATGGTAGATTCTATCATACTAGGAATGCACCATTTAGAAATATTAAAATGTTTAACTATTTTTTATAATTGTTTCAATTTCCAAGATTGTTTGCTGGGTTTTCTCATTCATGGGTTGGTAGCAACTTATAGTATATGTTGATTGGTTATGGTAACAGGGCTGTGAGAATGTGGGAATCCGTAAGTGAATTACGGAAAGCCTCAGATTTTTTTCTAACGCACTACCGCACAGTGTAGTTGTTTGATTGTGCCATATATTCCGTCTGACACGGACTATTTCTCAACCATATTTACATCTGTCAATACCAGACTGGAGGACTATCATTGGGCTGCATGCATGACATTCTGATCAGTGGTGATGTCACCAGAGGACAAACAGTCATTGATAACACCATCGGAACACCAATAAGTAAGTATTTGTGTTAAATATGCAATCTTTACTGATAAAATATATTTGTTGATACAAGACAAAATAGGTGATGAGTTGAAATTCGCATGAGATTATCTGCAGACCATAATAATACAATATCTATACACTTTATAATAGCTAATTGTGCATGGCGAGTAGACCATTATAGTTGTGAAACTGGTGTATAAAAGATTTATAAAAAAATATTAGAAAATCTGCACATGTAGTATCGGATAAACAATTTAATCATGTTGATGTATTTTCCCAGCAAACCTCCCACCTACCTTCACTGTATCATCCTTCAAAATATCAGCGACTGTTGGTCAGCAATACACCGTCCAGTTCAATGCAACGGAGCCGGACAATGAAACTTTCACATTCAGTTTATCAGGACTCATTGCATCAGACCCGAATGCAGCCATTAACCCAACAAGTTGGTATTGTGTGGTGATAACAATGTTCTATAATTACCAGGAAATTAAGGGAATCTGACACAGTGATGTATCTAAAAGCTTTAAATTAATCAGATAACACAACTCCTGGTCAGTAAGTAATAGATAAGGCAACCTTGACATGTGTTTAACTTTAAAAAATGAAAATCCAAAAACAATATATTTAACATTGTTTCATTTTGGCCTGGTAGAAATATACATTACATTAATATGGGCGGGTCCACAGTAGCTACCGGGACCAGGAATTTAGGCCCCTGGTAGAAATATAAGATAAACATCATTATTTCCAGCTGGAGTCTTCACATGGACACCATCCAACACCAGTGTCGTGAGCATATCAATTGTTGTGGTTGACAGCTCGGCATTTGCGAGTTCTCTTGAGGTCTCGGTTGACTTGTGTGGCTGTATGAACAGTGCAACTTGTGACATCACAAAACCGATTGTCAGTGACAATGCCAACCGATTCAAGGTAGCAAATTGATAAAGCGAGTCGATTTCAAATTCTTTATTGTTTTTTCGATTCCATTTGATGATTAAGCAACACTGTATAACTACACTGAGCATGTCACAATGTATAGGGTGGGGTTTGTATGTTTTTGTCATGACTAGTACGACAAAAGTGTGTTGAAACACATCCTCTTATTTGCAACCAGTTGTTTTGAAAAAAAACACATTATTTTTGTTAGGGAAATGTAAATTACTTTTTGTGCTCACAATTGGGTTGCTAAAGCCAATAGAGATAGATATAGGATAGGATAGGATATTTATGTTTATCCCCGTAAATGGAAAAACCAAGGGGGTTAACACACGGCAATCATCAGATCACCTCGCGCCCACCGTCGGGTTACCGGAGCTATTGCAGCGTGTTGTATATGATAGACACGTTCCTTCAATTTGGTAAAACCCATTAATCTCCTGGATTCATGCAATGTCCATAAAGTGCCTTGCCCAAGAACACAACCGACTTGCTAGCGACCAGTTTTGCACCTGCAACCTTTCGATTGAAAGGCAACGCACTTAACCACTAGACCAACCGGCCGGACATAATGCTTATTGCAATTTCTTTTAAACTTTTTATAAAGAAAAGTTAACATATGTAAAGTAATTTGAACCTACAACCCTTGGGCTTCATCAGCACACTATACCACTATCCTACTTATTGTCTTCTATATTGTAGTTGGGCTCCTGCACCTGCACGTCGGGTTATAGTGGAAGATTATGCGCCGATGATGAAGATACTTGCGCTTCAAACAATCCTTGCTTCACGGGGGTAACTTGCACGGATCTGCCCCCACCAGCCACTGGAACCACTGGTGCAACATGCGGCCCATGTCCAATCAACCAGACCGGTGATGGTACCTTCTGTGTCAATGATGGTAAGCTTTCTGTTTCAAATTAATTTGATTTATGTTTGTTACACCTGGTCAGTGTCAGTGACATAATGAACTAACTGTTATTTACCTGAAGTAAATGTTATACAAAAAAATGTTATTTACCTTATTTTTTTTAAATGTTTTGTTTTGATAAAATGTTACATATGAAATATGGTGAATTATCATTTAATATATCATAGTTGAGGCATATAAGTAAAAGGTTGTATTAACTATAAACCTAAATTTCTACTAAGGTTTTGACAATTAATGTTTTCCCAGTTTGTGCAAGCAGCCCTTGTGAGCAGGTGTGCAGATTCACATCAATCACCACATACAAGTGTGAATGCAACACAGGATATGAGGTGGACCTAGCTGACAACTCCAAATGTAAAGATATAAACGAATGCAATACCACCAGCCCTTGCAGTGCTACCACACAGACCTGTGTCAATACTGCTGGCTCCTACAGGTAAATTAGATTTTTTTTCTGTGAGAATAATGTATCATATCTTGGACAATTTTAGTTAGAAATGTTTGTTAAGCTACCACACAGGCATTAACCATGTAATGTAAAATTCCTTTATCTCAGATGTGAATGTTTGCCCGGCTATATGAACAACAGCCTTGGAACTTGTACTGACATCAATGAGTGTACAACCGCCACCCACAACTGTAGTTTGGACTCAACCACTTGTTTCAACATCGCAAGTTCCTTCCGCTGTGATTGTCGACCAGGTTTTACAGTCTTGAGCTCCAGTACGACATCGTGTGGTGATATTGATGAATGCACAATCGGAACACATAATTGTGTAGCACCGCGATTTGTATGCAACAACACAGTGGGTAGTTATAGGTAAGTACAACTTTTAAAACTTTCAATTAAAGTGTGAACAAAACGGCTATATACATTTCTTTCAGTGTATGCAAAATGTAAGCAACTTATAAAACATGTTAACTTCAGTTTACCTTGTTTTTATATACTCAATTGGGAAGATGTTTTTAAATATTTATTAAAGAATAAAACAGGCAAAAAATTGGTCAGGCTGGGTTCGAATCTTGTACCTGTCTGTCAAGCTTACCAGGCTTTAACCTTCACACTACATGGTGTTTTCCATGATGTTCATATTTAACCTTTTGTTGTGTCATTCCTTAGATGTGATTGTGGAGCAGGGTTTGAAAGATCGAGCACCAACAGCACCGATTGTATTGATATCAATGAATGCCTAACTAACCCCTGTCCAGCTGCACCTGTTGGATTGTGCAGCAATTTTGATGCCTCATTCTCGTAAGTTATATCTTCATTTACCATCTCTATGTTGTTAAATGAACCATAATGGAAATTGTGCCAATTTTTTTGCTTTGCTGCTAATTTTTGATGTGAAAATAAAAGGTATCACATCATTTTGGTTAATTGCAATTGTGTTTTTTTTTTAAATTGTTAACACATGGTTGACAATCTCCAGTAGTTTTATATTTATTAAAAATTTAAACTTTTATCAGTTGTTCCTGTGTATCTGGTTACACCTACAATACAGCGTCCAATGTATGTGAGGATGTCGATGAATGTTTGGCAAATGGAGGTAAAGGTGATTGTAGTCACTCTTGCAACAACACCGTTGGTAAGTGGCCTGACTTTTGTTAAAATATGTTTTGGTAAAAACATAGCATGAATATTATGGATGGGTTCTACTAACTGTTTATTTTGTACGAATCATTAAAAACTAATATTATCTCTGATATATTTTATCTCCATAATTGGAAAAAAGCAATGGATGTTTTCACACAGCTAAAATTCAGACTACCTTGTGCCCACCATTGGATGATATGAGCTATCACAGTGTGTTGGATGTGATTTAGAAATCCTGGATATTAAACACAATATTCTACTGGAATTCGACAAAATTTTAATAAATTTTAAATAATTTGATTCACATTCCCATATTTTCATTCTGTCATATGTCTCATCACATTTCACCACCCACACATTAAAGCAGTGAAAACTGTATAATCATAATGCATGTCTTGTCACACAGTGTAGTGGTGTATAATGGTGGTCGGGAACCAAAAGGTTTTGAGTTTAATCCCCAGTGTACTAAAAACCTATTTAAAGGGGAACTGAAGTCAATTTTAAGAATATCTTAATAAATGGAAAAAAATACGCTGATTTCAAAAATCAAATCAGTTTCTTCCAGTATTGTTTTGTTAAAGAGTTATGAGCAAATATGCATTTTATTTTATGTTAGGGGATTTCCCGTATTACGTCACTGACGTTGTTGAGATTTCGTGCCTACATGCATTGTATACAATCATGTGCCAGTTTAGAGGTGAATTAGTAACATAAGCGCCTGCAGGAGCGTGGTATTTTTGTTTTTTTTATGAAGACTTAGCATAACACTTGTCATATAGCCTAACTGAACCAATGTACCCGCGTGACAGCTTACCTTAAGCGCGCTCATTCAGGCCTGCTTGCTCCTGGACCTAAGCTGAATGCTGAGGTATACAGGTCTCGTATTTAAATGACTTTAGAATAATAAGTCTTAGCAATTTATATCATAAATCATAGAAGTGAAGACAGAACAAGAAAACTAGAACAGGAGGCAGTAAACTGTATCTGCCAGCAATTTATAGAAATAAACTAGCCATCAATCAAAGATCAGACTATGCGGTGGGAACAGCCTATTTCTTTCATGATTGTTGCTTTTCAATATATAGCCATAATCTGCAACGTAGACTAGCAATGTTGTTATCAACCCCTAGGCTACAAACTGAGAGTGTGAGAGATTTGGTATACATATGCATAGAAGTTTTAACAAATTTCTTTTGTTTTCTTCAA
>CH002652.1:79501-94607 GCA_000149265.1 Ciona savignyi | reverse complement strand
CATGATTGTATAAAATGCATATAGGCACGAAAATCTCAACAACGTCAGTGACGTAATACGGGAAATCCCCTAACATAAAATGAATACATATTTGCTCATAACTCTTTAACCAAAAAATTTGGAAGAAACTGATTTGATTTTTGAAATCAGCGTATTTGTTTCCATTTATTAAGATATTCTTAAAATTGACTTCAGTTCCCCTTTAATCATATTTATGAGATACTGTTTATAAAAATTTTCCTAGATTTTTTTGAATCGAATTCTGTAATAGGGTACAAAATTTATATTTTTTTTCAATAGGAAATTTTTGAATTAAAATTATTACAAAAATTAGTTCCGATAAAAAAATTTGTTTTCTGAAGGCTGAGATGCAATTATCTATATATAACTTTTTAATTGTTTTTTTTTCATTCATACTAACTTTGCAATATTACTCATATATTACACATGAAACATGAATTTCCCAGATTTAGCTTTGATGGTACTGAAACAGGTCATCAATTCACAGCACATTGTCATACCCAGTTTTATGTTGATACATCATTTATTTTCATTCATTTGTTCATTTCATCCCATGAAGGTTCATTTGCATGCTCGTGTCCGAGCGGTTATCACATCAGTTCAGATCAACGTACATGCGTTGACTTTAATGAATGCTCTGATGCCACACGTTGCCAGCAGCAGTGTAACAACACCATTGGTAAGATTCGATTCCTGTAGTCGAATATCACAATTCCAATGATATCAATGATAACATATTCATGTTTATCTTTGCGGATGGGTAGAACTACTGACTTACTTCACTTTTGGTAGAACTTGTTAGTTCACTGGGTTTAAGCGATGCCTGCTAAGTGCCATGCTTAAGACAAGCAGTGGTTTTGACACAACATACCTTTATTTGAAAGTTTTCAAAGATTTACGTTTATCATCATTTATTAGTATGTTTCCATCAACCAATGACAGAAGCAATTACAGTATGTGGTTGTTTGTATAATTTGAATTATACTGGTGGAAAAATAAGACTTTAAAGTATAGTTTTATGTATGATTTGATGTAATAAATTAAATTTGATTATTATTTCAGGAAGTTACAGTTGCTCTTGTTTCAATGGTTTCTTTATGAATGGAACAACTTGTGTCGCAAATGTAACCTGTTCAGCAGCTGATGCGCAGAATTGCGTCAATTCCGACTGTTTCGTCAACTCAACCACACTCAACGCTACATGTTTGTGCAAGTCAGGTATGTGACTTGTGGTTGCATTGGTGGGATATACTTTCTTAAATCTTAGTTACTGAAGCTAAACTTACTTTAATGCATATTTCGGATTAGACTTTTAAGTTATTGCTCAGGTTGGGGTAAGGTTTAGGCTTTATAGTTTAAATAATTGTAAAAATTAATTGGATGGTCATTTGTAGATTCATAAATCCACATTATTTTTTTCAGCCAATGCATTAAATCTCTGTAATTGTCATTCCATATGCTGTTTCTCTCCCCACACTTAAAATTAATTGCAGTTGAAGTAAATTTAATGCACACAATAAAGCAATTTTATAAGCTGATCATAGTCACAAGATAATATTGATGTTTCCCCACGTTATAATGGATACCATCTCTGGTATTCAGCATCCCATCCAATCCTCTAAATTATTTTCCTGTCTGACACAAAATTATTTTTGTTTTAAATCTTGTTTTAAACTTTCATTAAACTTAACATAATTTTTCTTTCAAGTGTAGTATAAAAAACTGCACAGATAACTTTTAACATATCCTCAACAACAAAAAATAATTCTGATTTTTGTTCTTCAGGATATGAACAGGCAAACAGCACACATTGTACTGATATTAATGAATGTGTGGCAACCAATCCATGCCACGCACAAGCTACATGTTCTAACACAGTTGGTGGATTCATGTGAGTTTTGCGAGAAAAAATATTTCAAAAGAAATTGTGCAAATTGAATTTCACCTAATTTTATATATGGTTTAAAATTGGTTTTCTTTTAGCGTGTGTTGTTTTGTCTTTTTTCTTATTCTATAATAAGGTTGTGTTTTTAAAATCAGCACTTGTGTTCTTGTGTATAGAACTAGACATTGCTTGGACACAATGGATTAATGAAATTTACAAAAATTGAAGCAATGTCTATTTTGTTTTCATTACAAAAATGCCAACACATTCTGTTGAAAACTTCTCAATATAAAAACCTGTTATAAAAGTTTAATTTTTGCCAAATGGAAAAGATCACCGTTGAGCCAAAGATCGTGCTCATTCATATTTAATATTGATTGTAGGTGCGCATGCAACATGTACCACGTCGATAAGTCAGCTGCAGGCACAACTGGATTCATATGCCAAGGTAAAATACCTCACTAACATATTATTGAGTGTTAACCCTACATTAGATTATAGTGTCAATGTGACACTTGCTAACGTAGTTGCCAACATTTGTGTTTATATCTGCAAATTGCTTATTTATTCGATATTATTGTGATTATGTGTGCTGATCATTGAAAAATCTTGTAATGCGAGTTCTGTGTCCACATAAGTGTGGTAAAGTATTCCTGCACCTTCCATTGTATCTTCCACCTAAATATGAACATGGTTCAACCAATATTTCCACAGAACTTGCGCCACCCGTGGTATCCAGCATTGCAAGTAACAACATCAAGTTAAGTTCAGTCCGAGTGCAGTGGGCATCCGATAATACAGGAGATCGCTTCACGTGAGTTGTTAGAAGTCGTGCATTATTTTTTATAAAACCATAAATTGTGTTCCATATTTAGTATCCTTACTGGTATTTTATTATTTTTTAAATAATACCAATTGTTTATAAAACTTATTTACCAAAAAATGGAGTAATGAATTAAAAAACCTCAATATCTTCATCATATTAATGCACTTTAATATATTTTAGCCACCCAACTGGGTACTAAATACCTAAGTGAGGTCAGTTAATACTGTTTTTTCTCACCTCATTATGATACTAAAACAGAGCCAACTGCAATTTTGTTCTCTGATGTTTCCTGAAATCCATGTTTTCCGATACAGAATCTACCTCACTGAAGGTGGCAGCACAACACGCATGCAAGAGCAAATTGTGGCAGTTGGAACATCAGAAACTACATTTTCTGGGCTGATGACTAACACGTCATATTCATGTGAGTCACTTTATGCTTATGTGGTAAAATTGTGGGGCTTAGATTTATGTTTAACATATAGTGATTAATCCAAATTCTTCCCTCCTTTTTTAAAGCTAATTTTCAGGTAACCTCTAGTCTCCATATTTGTTTCTGTGCTAATTATCGGGGTGCTAATTATCGGGTTTAAGCTTGTCCACATGTTCAACCAATTTTACTCATTTTCACAGCTTTATTATAATGTGTTTACAAATTACTTTTCAGTCCACATCTATACAATGCTTGGAAGTGTAGTAAGCAGAACATCAACCATCAATTTTGTAACACTGCCCAGTTTGGAAGCACCTGTGTTAAATGCTATACCCACAGGCGACATAACATCAAGTTCTATTAAGGTAATAAAAATTTACTGGATTTTTAGAATTTTGTTTCATCTTTTTGGTAATATTAGTCTATGATTTAATTTAAGGTGAATATTTTCCTGTTTATTATTTAAAAGCACTTAGTGAACAGCTCCGAAAACCCACTTGTTTGAAATGTTGCAGATAGCAGGCTCCTATTTATTTTTCATAAGAATTACATGGGTTACATGGGTTCCCAATAAACACCTGTTTATTTATCTAGATTATATTCAATTACCAGCCTGACTCTGATCTACAATTGTTTTTCTTGCAAGTTAGGTTTTAATGAAACCCAACTATTATTCCATATATTCGAAATTAGACCTTATTATTTCCATGCAGGTGACGTGGTCGAATGTACGAGCCCCTATCGACAACTTCCTTTTAACTGTGACATCACCAGGAGTCACTATGACATCAGAATCATTGCTGCCAACTGTTACTGAGGTATGAGTTATAAAAATATCTGTTGCAAGTAAATTGTAATTGTAGAGACATTATAATAAGTGTGTTATACAATGTCAGATAATTTTGACGCATCCCTATAATATTCATGTAAAAAAGAATAAACAAAAGCTATAGAGCAGTACTGGTGTTGTTCATAAATAGAAATATTTTTTTTTCAGAAACTATTAACAAGCTTATCTCCTTCCACCCAATATACTATTTCCATTGTCACAAGATTTGATGTAAATGTCAGTTCGACAAGTATGCTTCAGCAGTATACAGGTAAAGTTTGTTTTGTTTTTTTGCCGGTGGTATCGCTTTAGCTTTGGAGCATCAAAATTAGTTGAAAGGAAGTAGGATCGAAACGAGCTGGTTATGAATGGCGTGTTAACTTGGCAAAACATTTAATATTACTTGTGCAAACCCAGTAAACAAATGGGTTCCAAAAAACTAAATTATTATCTCTAGCATATAAAAAATGTGGTATTCTGACATATGCTCATCCTGCATTTCTATCGCAGTGTAATAGTTATTCACAGCAAAATCTTTCCATTTATTGTTGTACATTGTGGCTATTAGCACGACACATTATTACAAATGCTTTGCTTATTGACTAGTATCTAATGATGCCACTAGGATAGGATATTCATCTTTATCCCCGTGATTGGAAAAACCAAGCGGGTTAACACACGGGCGATCGTCAGATCACCTCGCACCCATCGTCGGGTTACCAGAACTATTGCAGTGTGTTGTATATGATAGACACATTCCTTTAATTTTGTACAACCCATTAATCTGCTGGGTTCAGGCAATGTCCGTAAAGTGCCTTGCCCAAGGACACAACCGACTAGCTAGCGACCAGTTTCGCGACGCACTTAACCATTAGACCAACCGGCCGGACAACTAATTTATAACTTACCATTTTCCACCTAATTGGATTCAAATTGGATAAATTGTATTAAGAAGCATTAATTAAATCAAGAGATAATAAAGTTTGTTGTTTTTCGCTGCTTAATGATAACGTTTTAATGTTATTTCCATGAAACCACTGTATTGGGATCAATCAACATGTCATATATTCCAGCCCCCAACCCCCCACAAAATGTGATTGTCGCCACAACTGCAACGTACGGAGAACTCATGCTGACGTGGTCGCCTCCAACACTGGGTGCAATTGATGACTACGTGGTGACGTTTGCTCCTGTGGGACCAACTTTTGCAAGAAGTGAGTTGGACTTTGGGGAAGAGGTTTTGGGAACAATTAAAGAACTTTATTTTTTTTAAAAAACTGTTTTCTTGTCTACATAGATATAATTGAAAAAAAGGTTAATTTAGGCCATAATTATTTCCTCGTAGATATCTGGCATAGCATATGACAATTATCAGATATAGTCTGGATATTGTTACTATTGTGTGTTTGGTATAACTTATTGTGTACTAAAAGGAAGGAATTTAGTTAAAGTTTCTTTAGATGAAACATTTGTGGATATAGATAGTTGAATATTGCAGCGCTACAACAAAAATATAATAGAAAACTGAATCTATCCATAAATGCTTATTAAGTAAGTATTTGTAAACATTTCTTTTAAATCAGCTCCCAACCAAACTACTGGAATAATCAGAAGCTTAACCCCTGGCACCTCGTATGACGTGTCGATTGCTTCCCAATACAAGACCATCAGAAGTACATCTGTATCTCTTGCAGGTAATGAATGAAAGTTTTCTTTTAAAATGAAAAATTGTGGACTGTGTTCAAACAAAATAGAATTATGTTTTATGAAATTGACCAGCCCAAAAACATGTTACCTACACATCAGGTTATATATGATTCTAAGATTTCAATGCTATAAACAATTATTGAACCAGTATGTATTTCATGCTTATTAACTTAACTGTGGGTACAAGATATCTGATAATAATAGTATATAATTCTTTAAATATGAGTTTCCCTCAAAGGCAATCTAATGTTAATTAAGGGTAAATCATTCTATTGGATCCGTTTAATTCTTTCTAAAATATTGAGGCAACAATTATATTTTTCAGCATTGGTTCCCATAACAACCACACCAGTACAAACTACTATGGCAGCCGTAGACACAACTGCAGGTATTTTAGGAGGAACCTGTTTTATTTAATTAAATTTATTTAAATAAGTTTAGTTTAATATTAAATATTTATTATTATCGGCAGTGTTTTTAAAATGCTGTTATGGGGCCATTATAGTAGGATAGGATATTTATATTTGGATTAAGTAATTGGGAAAACACAAGAAGCATATCACACTGGTAATCTTTAGATAAAGTATTCACCATTTAATTTACTAGATACTTGTTATATCTGCTTAATACCTTGCCCTTGTACACAATCGACTAGCTAACGACTAGTTTGATCCTACAAAGTCATGAATAAAAGGCTGCAAACCTTAACAATATTTATCACCACACAGCTTATTTAGTCGGATGTCTAGAGATAATATTACTAGCAAGTTGGTTACAATGGAGATATTATTTCATTGTACTGGCTGTAACTGAGTGGTAGTGCAATAATTTATTAGCTGGAAGGTTGTGAGGATGAAACCAGACACTTGTATCCTTGTGCATTGTGGGCATGCATGTGGTCTGGTAAGGTAATAATACTTTGACTAGAACTACTTTTGTTGTCACTTTTATTTTATTTGTAGGTCCAGTAATTACTTCACTTGAACCAACAACACAACAAGGTAATGTAGATATCTGGTCTTGCTTGCTTCTTTCTTCATTTGGGAATTTTGTATTGTTTAAAGCAGTACCAACAACAGAAAGGGAAAAAAAAACACAATCTGCTACAAAAGCAAGAACTCTTTATCACATAATTACTACATTTCAAAAAATAATTCAGTACAAACAGCAACAGCACAATAAACTCCAGCTTACAACACAATTTACTATAATAACAGAAATGATACAACCTAAATAACATCTACAACAAATTTGGATATATAATTTTTGAATAACAGAATGATTACACTACTTTGAGTTGTTTTGAAATGTGTTCAATTTTTGTGTAATTTTTATTAATTCCTTTCTCTCCACACACTTGTTGTTTTGCAGTAACTGATGCAGCTACAACAATTACAACCCAACCTTCAGCGATCACCACAGTGGAGTCTACTACAAGCCCCATTACTACAGAAGGTGCAAGCTTATTGAATAATGTGGTAGAGCCCAGTACTAATTGCAGTAGTGCAATACCAAATCCCCACCTGCCTATGCACATATGGAATAATAAACAAAAATTGTAACCAATTTTTTTACTTTTTAATTATGTTCTATGCTAAGAGAGAAATACTTAAAAGATCATAAGTTGAAATTGTAAATATTGGTCAATATAGCTTATTGGATAATTATATTGTATTAAATATATTGTAATACCTCATGTAACCCAACATGGGCATGAGGTAATCTGATTTCTATAACGATCCCTATAATGTGTTTACCATTATTGGAGAGAAACATCATACATGTGTATTATATCTCCACATAATTCAATTTGGTTTTGTTTCATTTTAGTTCCTACAAGTACTATTCCAGTATCAACAACACAACCAGGTAAATGATTGTAGTTTTAGAGTTTAAATAATTAGCCAGGCACGTGAAAAAACGTTAGCATTTTAATTGTAGGGTTATTTGTTTGTGCTTGTTTCTTTATTTATTTCGCATTTTTTATTCGTCTGTGACAGTAGTGGCTACGCAAGCAGTAACCACAGAAAAGGCAACAACCCAATCTGCTACAACTGTGCAAGAACCTTCTACAACACAATTTGCTGCAACACTTACAAATCCGACAACACCAATCGCTACAACCCAAGAAACTGCTACAATAGCAATTGCTACAACACCAATCGCTACCACTAAAGAAAATGCTACAACCAAAGAAACTGCTACAACACCAATGGCTACAACACCAATTGCTACAACACCAATTGCTACAACACCAATTGTTACAACACCAATTGTTACAACACCTATCGCTACAACCCAAAGAGCATCTACAACACTGATGGCTACAACTGGACAAACTCCTACAGCTCCAAAAGCTACATCGCAAGTCCAAGAAGTGCAAACTACACAGGCAGTTACAACTGGTATAAACTGGTCTAGAGCTGGCTTGCGCATTTATCTGCTAATAACATTTTTAATGATTTACTAATGTTTCTAACCAATATATCCAACCTATGTGGCAAAACACAACAATCAATTTTATTTGAATGCAAACATAATATGAAAAACCCTCATAAAACTTGTCCATCTATACAACATAAAACTTTTCAATACACTGTACTTCTAATACTTTTGACACAAAAACACATTGGCTGACTATTTAATTTAAGTTCATATAGATTTTTCCATATATCAATATTAATAATCACACATCTGTGCCACATTTTCAAACACTCGATCATATACATTAAAACACAATTGATCACAAACAAGTCTTAATACCTTAATATTGACAGTTCGGTCTATTTAAATAACATTTTCAAAGTAGTGATTATTGCAACTAACTACATTAACCAAACTAAATTGGCACATTAAACTCCCCATATGTGCTAACCATGTATATTTGCATCAACACTACCTTGATAAACACACAACATTTGTTTTCTATCATTAACAAAACGTGAACTTGTTGTGATAAAATCAAAATAAGATTGTAATGTGCACGTTTTTAACCTTGCTTTCCTGACTAACAAATCTAATGTCAATTTTCATCATTAATTATGTTCTCATCTTGATATTTTATCCTAATTTTGTTTTTTTTACTAATTTTGCATCATATGTTTATTCTTACAAAATTTGCATGATTGTCATCATGTATAGGTTTCTTTTTTGGTGGATTATGCTAAAACATATAACTATGTCGTGTATCTCTAAGGTTAAGTGTAGGTTTGTTCAATCTAGAAAAATCTTAATGTTTTCTTTGATCTTTAGTAATAGAAATACCGGAAGTTAAGTAATTTAAAACAAATTAACTATTTAAACCACCAAAAAAGTAACACTATTCTTTAAATTTTCCATAAATCAATTTCTTTTTAACAACTGTTTCCAAATTGATTTGAATACTTAAAACTCAATTGTAGTTCTTAGTTTACTTCATAAATCTTTTTCTGAACAGCGGTTGAAACCACACCAGCTACAGTCGTTTCATGTAGTGCCTTCCAATCTGCTGTCAATGGAGTCTGCTTACGTAAGTTGGATTTTAACGAATTTAGTTAGATGGCCTTGACTGCGAAATCCATCATGGGATGAAAGACAAGAAATTGAACTTTTTTTTTTGGTTGAACCCAATGATTCAATGATTAGAACAGAACCCTAACATGTCTACTTTGTACAGGTGCCTGCAATATATTCAGTAACCATACTATGGGCACAAGGTATTTAAATGAAGAGACGTTCAACAGCATACAACATGCTCCTAGAGTTATTACAGTTTGTTGCATCATAGAGATTTTATCTCCATGGATAACCCCACATATGTTTTACATTCTTTGCGGTTTATCGTGATTTTTAAACTTTAATAACAATTTTATCGACAGCTTCTCTCACATACACCGTGCAACTTGTGTTCCAACAAACATTCACCATTGAGTTATCCAACCAATCATCTCAAGCCTACATCAATTTCAAAGCAACCTATGAAAGCATTGTAAGTATAGAAAAAACTATTAGTTTGAATTGTGTTTGCATCTGAATGCAATTTTTTTTACATACTCTCTAGTCACTTCATACCCACAGTGTTATAGAAGTATTACAATGTGTGAATATTTTATTTTTGTCATACTGTGGGGTAAGAAAGTCTTATTATATAACAAAAAAACACGTTAGAATTCATATTACCACTAAACCATGATCTGATCATTTATTTGCAATTTTTTTATTTTTACGTTTTCCTAGGTGACAGCTCTTTTCCAAACTGCCAACGCACATGTGGTGTCATTTACCAGCGTAACATTCATCAGTGGCAGCATCATTGCAACCTCGGATACCATGGTAGCCAATGTCACAGACTCGGCCGCCACACAGGCACAAATTACAGCTGCAGTTGCTGCAAAATCAATTCCAGAATTGCAAAATGCAAATCTATCAACGGCTACTCTTACAAGTTAGTTCATTAAAATATATAGAGTGTGTTGTATTTGTATATGATCAATATCTTGCTTAAGGTTCTGTTTACCTTATAAACCAATGAGTTTAAGCAATTTCCATGAGGTGCTTTGTCCATGGGTTGATTGATTATTATACTGTCACAGATATCGTGCAGGGAAGTAACGAAACATTTAAATTATTTCCCAAAATTTTCATCTGTATTTATTCTTCATAGATATAAACGAATGCCAAGTCGCTGGTGCAACCGATTGTTCTAGCAACTCAGTCTGCAAGGACTTATCAGACTATCCAGGTTTTGCTTGCCTTTGTCGCAACGGAACTAGAGACAAAAATATCACTAAACCTGGTACCAAGTAAGTTAAAGTTTTTTTATTTAAGTTTGTTATTGTTTTATTTTGCAATAGTATGGAAAAGCTTGTATAAATATCAGAAATGGAATTGTTAAATTGAATTGCCAGACATGACTACTTCAATTTGTGGTACTATGCAGAACAAATAAATGGTGGATGATTAAGTAAAGATATTTTGTCTGGAAATAATGAACCACTGCTTTGAAATACCCTAATTTTTCCATATTAAATTAAAGTGTCTACTTTCAAGTAACATATTTCAAGATCTCTAGTGTTTGACTGTATGAAAGTTGAAATTTGCAATATTCTAGGAATTTCCCGGATTAAAATAACTTTCATTTTTTAATTTAAGATAAGCATTATTCTAACAAGATACAAACCAAAACAACCCCACCTAACCCCCTTACCCACCACAGTTGTGAAGAGCAGTGTGTACTAGATGGGGCGCCATACTGTCTTAATGGAGGTCAATGTGTCACGACGCTCATGGTTGGAAACCCAAGATGTATCTGTTCGCAATGGAATGATGGATTACGCTGCCAGCATCAAAGTATGCTTTTCCTTCAAATATTATTTTGGGCTCATGTCGCCTGTTATAAAACATTATTAGAAAAATTACATTTAATTATACTTTATATCTCTTTACTGTTAAATTTCTTAGATTATTTATATATATTTTATAAAAAAAAAATTCACATTTTACAACCAAATTTCGAAATTAAATTTTAATGATAAACAAGTTTACCAAAGGCACTTGTCCTTTATTATCTTAATAGAGGAGTTTAGTTATTTAACTTATTAATATATTGGTTTAAGGTACATATATTATGTCTAGTAATATCTACCTGTAATGTTTATTATCTATTGTTTTGAAACCTTTTTTTTATTTTAGTTACAGCTTTACTTTAACCGGTTTTGTGTTTGGTTATTTTGACTTGGTAGTGACTTACTGACAAGAGCCACCCACCTACTTCAGCACTTCATATGGTAGATTATATCTAGAGCACACAAGTCACTGTAGTTTGCAAATTCACAAATGTAAAAGTATATCTCTGAACGATGTTTGACTGTCTGCTCTATCAGTGGGTTAAATAAAATAACAAGGTTTTACCCAACTGGATTCAAGCAATGCCCATTAATTGCCTTGTCCACCGACACACACAACCAGCAAAGAGTTAATTGGATCTGTCAACCTTATGCCTAATGAACCAAAATGTTGCTCTGAGCTACAGCATCCGGCTCTTAAACTAGGACACTCAATACATGCAGTGAAAACTGCTTCAAAGTGTAAACTGTCTATTGGGAACTGGCATACACAGGTTCAACTGGGAATATTGTATTAAGAGATATACTTTTAGAGGTGTCTGTATGCATGAAGTTCACATAGATTTATATTTACACGGTTTGATTTAGTTGTCACTAAATATTCGTGAGCACTTTCATTTATTTTTGTTTCATGCTAGCAAAAGTAAAAAAAAATGGTGATTAGGTTTTGTGTTCAGTGTAGTAATTAAGAATTTTATTTTAAATTTCTGTGTGTTAGTGTGTGGTTGTAGATTTTTAGATTCGTACATGGATGTTAGTAACTAACAGTAGACTCTTTGATATCCAATATGCTATAGGCCTTTAAATTTTAGGTGGTTTTTCTAAAGTGAATTTCTCCTCATACATGTAGCATGGATAAGCAAATGGTGTTCTTATCAAAGTTGATTTGTGTACAAATACAAATATGTGGGAAAACTTTGTAAATGGCTGTTGCATATCGGGGTTCATTTGGTTATAAATATATATAATCTAGAGTCTGAATAGACCGGTTGTGTTTTTCTGATTGAAGTCGATAAAGTACAAATGTGTGAATGTTTAGATATGCCACAAATGACCAGGTTTTATGGTGTATTTATGGCAATCAACAGATGCAACATTGATTGGGATCATTGTTGGCTCAACAATTGGAGCTCTTATTCTCATCGTGTTAATCGCTGTGTTAGCGTACAAGTAAATTCTTTGTCGTGTTTTGTATGATATATGCATGTTTCCAGTCGAATTGCATGTTTCCAGTCGAATTGCATATTTCCAGTTGAATTGCATGTGCACAGTCGAGTTGTTGCGATAAATATTTATTGCATGCTTTGTTTTAGTCATAAGTCATTCATGCATGTAATCTTATAATATAAAGTCATTCAAGCATGAAATCACTGGTAACAATTGTTTATTTGTACCATGTTTGTAACACAAAATTTTCCTATAGAATAGTGGTAGCTTTACTTAAGTTTTAAAACTAAGCATTAAGTTTTAGAATGATTTTTATCATTATACATTATTAAAGAAACAATATTGTAATAACAGTACTAGTAGTATTCTTCGTAGTTACAGTTGATGGTAGTAGAATATGGTATAGCACCATTAAACTGAAAATAATGTTTTTAAATTATATTATTCTTCGTACAGAATACAAAAAAAAATTTAAAATGAAAACAAATGTAGATTCTATTTGTGCATTCCTGGTTGATACTTTAATCCCCATGTATGGAAACACATTAACTCACTATGAAAGCTTGTGTTTTATTTAAGTTTAACCAGTCTAATGGTGCTATTAAAGTCAAAAGACACTTAAACCATGGCATGCCGTAAACGTTTGTGGAAGAATTGCCGTTTAATTGTTTTACAAATTTCAAAGCTTTACAACAATTTTCATATTACTTCGAACTTGATATTCTGCTAGTTAAGGTATTCATTTTAGATTTTTACTTAGTATGCCCTGTACTAAAATTAGAACTTGGTGATTATTAAACTATAGAAATAAGTTGACCTGGATAAATAGTAGACCTGCAGATGCTACAAATTTTAACATAACTATCCATGACTTCATCCTAACATATAACCCCAATACATACTTTATATTCTAACCAATGTGCTTCTATTTCTAATTTTACCGTTACTTTGGGCAAAACCCTTTGCCCTTTCCTAACTTGTGACCCTTCCATAAACTATATTTTCACCCAGGTAACCCAACTAAAATTACCCTAACCTGCCCCAGCCCCTAATCCTTTCATAACAGCACAATGATTGAATATTCAACTAATTTTTCTCATATACCCCTCATAACATTTTATATTGATGATCTAATACATTCATAAAATGTAAATATGCTTTTTTAACTTAAAAAAATCGTTTTTACTTAAAACTGCTTAAACTAGTTCAAATCATTGTAAAAATAATTGCAACAACTATTTCCAACAACAAAAAATTAATTTCCAAAAAAAAACAATAACTCGCTTGCCGCATCAGAATTGAACCCGTTTCCACAATTTGCAGATACCGATCTCATTGCAGCAGTGGCCGTGGGGGCTACCGCAGGAGTTCTGCTGATAATAGTGCTTATATTAGGGATAGTTATCTGCCGGAAGAAAGGAAAGTCAATAAACTTGCAGTATGATGATCGCTCTAGGATATCAAGAGACAAATACAGGTAAGTTGTAATACCCATATTTTGATCCCTTCGTTTGCGACATCCACAGTCACTACCAGACTGCAATGGTCAATTATACCAATAATTATTGTGGTGTATCTGTCAACTGCACTTAAGTTGCGGAAACTATTGCAGTGGGGTTTTTAAACAATCTTTTTGATTCCACTGGATTACAGCTGCTGAGTTTTGGCCTGACATATAAACAACCGACAAGCAGTGGATTGTTTTAAAATTCATCTTGGTTTTGTAAAATTAAAGTCAGTTTGGTCCTCACAGAACAAGACAACTTTTAATTTAAGTAGGCCCCATAGAGGATTAAAACAGCAACCTAGCATTTATGTTACTGTACTGTACCTACGAAACTGCACATAAATTAGCAGCTAGTTAACATTGACAAACAATTAGAATTTACTATTTTTAGGCAAATCAAACATGGTAAGTGTGTCAATGCCAAACTATTATTTGTTGTTTCTTATTTTGCTTTATTTTAAGTTTAATATTCTTCTATTTGGTTGTGTTTCACAAACCTTTTTCGCCTTGCTGCAAAAGTTATTTTTTTAAACAGTTTAGTTTGGCTACATTAATACATTTTATTTGTGTTGTTCATCAACTTATAATTTGTCATCATCAAAAATGTGAACATGCAAGTCCCCAATGTTGTTGTCAAATAACTTGTCACTGTTAAATCTAAGAAAAGTCAATGGTTATTCGCCCAAAAAATGACAACCTGTGTTTTAGGTTCACTATAATAATAAATGAATTTTTTTGCAGAAGTTCATTTGAAGAGGACAGAGACAGCAGTCTAAATGATTTTGATACTGTTTAAAACTTAAAAGCTCTTTAAGGCTGGATCCCCATACAGTTGTCTAATATGCCTGTCTGTGATTTTAGTTTAATTAAAAGATAAACCAACATTGAAACAATTCATATTGAACCGTTTTGTTCTGTAAGCTTCTGTCATTTTTACCCTTTTTTGCTTCGCTTCATATAACCTTTTTGTAGTTGCACTCAAACCATAATATAAAAAATGTCGTTCTTGTAAAAAATCCACTAAAAGTTCCATTAAAAAATTTTAGTGTTGTAATAACTGAACATTTAACTTATAATAATATATATTATTTGACAGGTAATATTTTTGTAAATATTCAATTTAAACTA
>CH002652.1:52429-71577 GCA_000149265.1 Ciona savignyi | reverse complement strand
TATATAACAAAATTACGGGCTGGGTTATCTACAATTTTAAAGTTTCTACACGATTCGATAACGACGACCATACTCCGTTGAGTGATTTATGTGTAGGGATGACTTGGCATCAATTTTAATTGAATTCCACGCATTTTTTACTATGTTAAACACAAATAGCACCCAGTGTTTAACGATTAAAAATCTCATTTTAAATTTTAAGCGCTTGTATATCCCAAAAGAAATCCTAATCATGATGTCCGATAGGATACTACAAATCTTAGTTTAGTCCAAAATACAATAGAATTAAAATGCAACTTAAACAGGTCTGTATATCAACATGCCTTGGCGGTCTGTCAGAATACATATTACGTGTTTTAACTACTGTAGTTTTGCCTTTTTATCCTGTCTCCTTGACTTTAAATAATTTTGCCATTCTTCTTTAATGTAACGAAAGAGCGACAAAATAAACTAAACTTAACCGATGTTACAACGTTAAAAGTTTCTTTCGCGGAAAAAATACGAATATCCTATTCAAATCATCTTTTAAGTATAGACCAGTAGTAATAAACGTTGTTCAGTTTCTATTAACGTTTCGATCGTGCTATTTGGTGACATGTGCAATTTCAAAAGCTTCTTGAAACATAATTTATTGCGGTATAACGTTACGTTGAAGAAGTTAACAAACCCTAAAAAATAAGTGAATTTACAATAAACGAGGCTAAAAATACCGCATGACACAACATAGATTGCACAACTTTGACATGATTACGAATTCAACTGTTCAACCGGAACGTAACGTCACCAAGCATTTCGCAACACCAGTGAAATATTCGGGTATTTATTGAATTAAAAACAAGAAGTAACTTAAAAACTTTCAATATAGCCAATATGAAGTAGTGGTGCGTTTGTCAATGTTGATTTGTGTACAAAATTGAAGTTTCATTTCACATACGTCAATTCAAACGAATATCAACTATATACATTACGAAATAATATACCGAGTAATACACCACTGCTTATATATAGATGGCTATTACTTAGTTGTATTGATTCCTGATGTATGTAGCGTACTTGATCGTTTATGTTATGAGATTTAAAATGAGTATCGCATTGTCGCACAAATAAGTTAAAACACAAGTACACAAATTCAGGTGACATTTGCCCGGCTATTCGTTTTTTCATTGGTGGCTACTCCCTTCTGTGACGTCAAAATAGTCCGGTGGCGGATTGGCCACGTTCTTTCCTTGTATGACGTCACAGTAACTCGGCAATTCTTCGGTGACGATTTTGGAAAATTTTTTGAAATTTCGGAATGAGCTTCTGTATGCTTCTACGGTTTTAACGTCACGTGGTCGTTGATGACGCGATGATCCGTCAATTATGATGTGAACGACGCCGGAGACTGTTCTCACCCGTGATTGGTTATCCCAAAGGTCATACGCCACGGCTACGTCACCGTCGTCAGCAGGTTGCGCGCACCTGGCCAATATATTGATTCATTATAAAATTCCACGCCTGATTCTCATGTAAATGCATAATGTATAAGTAAACAATTTATTGTGCCGTTGACCAGTTATGATTGTCCCGTGGTCAACATTTAGCACAGTTTCGTATCTAAAGGTATTTATTAAATTGTAACATGATTTTTTAATATAGAGTTTCAACCACAAAATTATATTTTAACTGTGAACTATATACTTGTGCAAATAAGAAACATTCGGTTTCCTAGATTCCCAAAAACTAGTTATAATTCCAAACTATAATTTATCTTCTGCGATCAAAATATATTTTTGTATTCTAACAAAAATTAAACGAATAATATTAGTTATTGTCTTTAAAAGTTTCAACCTCATTAAAATACTCTTTGAACTTATTGAAATGAGACTGTCGTGTTAATATTGGGGCAACGTACAGACAAGATGCACGGACTTTTCAAACAAACTGTGTTGGCTTTACATTTAAAAAAATGCAATAAAATTAATAGTAATTTTAATATCCTATTGGACTCTATACACACGATATAAACTAAAACAATATAAAAAAGTTGGTGAATTTTCTTTTAGTGAAAAGCTATAAGTGAATTTCTCTGAATGAAACACAAATGCAAAATTATGGCATCTAAGTTATTGTTTGTGTAAGTTTCAAACCGATTCGTTATCAATCTGAGTGATAATCGAACGGAAAAGACACACCCCCAGGATCAACCCCATATTTTGTGTCCAGTGTATATATTGGTGTTGTTATCTACTACAACCCGAAGTTTCGGCCTTATTGAGAAACTCTTACGCGACTTGGGACGGAAAACACAACTGACGTGCCTTGAACGAAAACACGATTCGAATTAATATGTTTCCCATTATTCAAAACGTCGAATAACAAGCTGATTTAACAAAAAATATTCAAATTGACAATACCAACACTGCAACTACGTACATGTATAATTTATAAAATCTAGAATCGGGTTAGAAAACAGCTATCGGTACCATACCCGTTGTTCTGCTCGTCTTCCTCTTTTTCCACCGGGTTTAAAGTTTTGCAGATTTTAAATAGCTTCCGTATTTTTGTTAGAATAGCGAGGAAAATAAAAAAGAGAGCGATGGCTGAACCGACGACCACTGTTTTCCAAGCTTCGTCCTGCATAATCCGCTCTTCGTCTGGGGCATTTCCCTTAGTAACATCTTCTAAATCGTTCAAAATATTTGGCAATGTCGGTTTAATTTCTTCATTGTTCATAACCCCCGGAAACGTCACCGATTCTTTGTAAGTGGGTAAAATTTTGATAGATTTTGTAATAATAAAATAAGCAGTCGTCACAGGAGAGCTAGAATCGTTCATATCGGAGGTTGGAATTGAGTTGTCACCTTGTGATTCGTTTTCTAACTTTTGTACAAAAGAAACTCCACCTACTAAATTAAAAAATAACACCTTAACAGCAATACTAGACTTGTATATCATTGCTTTAAAATTGGGATCTGAAATGGCACATACAATCGTTATACCGAAAGCAGTATGTACATACACATATATCTCGTCTTACCCATACTTCATTCTGGCTGTCTAAAGACACAAAACAACTACTTTAATTAATAACGTGACTAAAAGGCAGGAATTAATATTTCTCGATAAATATTATTCCTCTCAGAATGAATCTTAAAACGATTTTTCCAAAAAAGGCGGTTTCTCTCTCTTTCAGAAACCGCGACCTGCAAACAACAAACCGCGCGATCATCTTCAAGCCACAATTTCGCAATTAAAGTGGCATTTTGCGCAATTGTGTTTTCGCCTTGTGACTGACATAATAACATTTAAAATTTAAAATCACATACCTTTCTAAGTTTTGATTCATTCCAGCCCGCAATTCAACCTGTTTTCTACAAAATATATAAATAACGTTGGGCTGTACAATATTTTATATATAATTTAAATTCTCAATCATTACCTTTTTGAACTTTATTACATATAAAGTTACAGGCTATATCTAAAATAATAGTTATGCGGTTATTTTGTTTCAAGCATATCTGATGACTTCCGTAACTTTCTTTCTTTTTCTTGTTTTATCCTCATCAGCTGTTTTAACGACTTTGTTTGCTTTCTTTGATTGTGATGATTTACTGCATCTTTAAATAAATCTTTATTTCATATCGGAACACTAAATAATAAAGCGTTTAGAAATGCTTGTACTACGGGAAATATGTTCTTATACGTATAAATAGGCTGGTTTTACTGCCACATTTATTCCAGCGCTTTCCCGTAATTAACGGATTTACACAGAACCTTCATTTTAAGCCAGTTTGGCTTCAAGAAAGACTCAAGCTAACTGTTCCGATAAAAAAAATGACGTGTTATTCGATTTATACCATCTTAGAAAACCTAAATATCTTGCTATAAATCGCAGTCACTTTCAAATAGGCGTAGTTAATAAACCAAGGCAGAAATTACATTTTGATATATAAATATTTCGGAATTTAAACTAGTATATTGAACTCTTGAATTATAATCTAAATTAGTAATCTTAACACATATTTCCATTACTATTTGTAAACATTTGAACACATGTCGAAAATTGAACACAATTTATGTATTAAATAAACCATATACTCGGTTTCTAAACCAACTAATTAGGCTCCTGCGTCATAAAACCTTCGATAAATCTATAAATAACCGCTTATACGTGAGGTAGTCTCGTTTTTGCTACATTTTTTCGCGTGTTTACCTGGTGGTAACGCAAGAGTAAAAGTGTGGTATTTGGTGCCTTTCTCCGGAAACTATTAATTTCTAAACCTGCTACGTCATGTCGAATGTCCAGAATTCTGTACAAATCCGTATTTAATCTGAATACCCTTTTATGAATAATATGCACATCAAGGCCCATGCATCCATAGCAACTCCATCTAAATGTATTTGCACCAAAACTCAATTGTTAATGAACTAAACTTGCAGCTTAAGGTACAAAGGATCATTTGGGCAACTTGATGTTGAGCAGTGCATGACAACTATCCAACCACGCCATAAATCATACATTCCAGTACGCCCTTTGACAAACGTGGTGTCTTTGATAAGCACATAGCATGTCCCTCTTTACCACATTTTTAAGCTCATGATGATATTTATACTAGAATTCACCTCGATAGCCACATTCCTAACATTTAAACTCTTGACAAACCCGGCGATATACCATGCGTTCATCTGGCCTAATACGCGGGATTCAAACTTACAATAAGAGTGTACTTTAACCGCTTTTAGCTGAACATTCAAAACAGTAAACCGCCAATTTAATAGTCTCAATTATTGGTATCTCGCTGGGTTTATACGATAGCAATAATAATAAACTATGTCTACGCTTGTTTATTTAACCTCAAAATTGAATGACTTGCAAATCTGATCAAATTTGACGAGTTTTACTCGCTTTTGCATAAGCTTTTGGAAAGCATGTTTAAACGTGTTTAAACGTATTAGATAAAGATGAGTTAAGTGCGTTGCTTAAGATTATAAACACAAACCAGAGAGACGTCGCTACAGCGAAGATCGACGTAGCACCTATCTGGTTGTATTATTATTCGCCAGACCGGACTTTCGAAGTATGTTTTTTCTACAGATCCATAAAAGCCTAAACGTAACGTTGATAACAGCTGATATTGACTTCAATACGAACAGAAACGTGCTGGCAGATATAAAAACCTTCCTTTAAATAATATAATTATCATCATTTCGCCGTCACAACGCTTCGACTAAATACTCCAATTTAATCTGCAAAAGACATATGCCAGTGTTACTTTTTGTTGGTGAAACGTTAAAATAAATTGCCTTACGGGCGAGTAAGGAATAATAATGAAATGATCACATCTAATTTATATACCTAGCACTTTGTAACTTATTTGTAAAGTTTATTTACCTTCTGTACTCACAAACTTGATGAACCCTTAACAAATCAGATCTGTGAAGAAGTAACCAACTATATTATCTCTTAGACGGGATCTCGTAAAGCGATGATTTTTTTTATTCGGGTGTTACACGACAATGCCACAGAACACCGAAATAATTCAGGATAAATTTACCATGGCAATACCGTCGCTGCACAAAGAAAAACTAAAATACATAAAATCACACCTCTTTAAGTAAAATGCGTAAAAACAAAGAAAAGACTGATTTATGAATTTTTTTTTTTCTTCAGCGGACTGGCAAAAAACGGCTGCTGAGAATGGGCCTTCCATCCCAAGGTTTGGAGGTACGAAACTGTTCGCTAGCTAGTTGCTGGCTGTGTCCTAAGACATGGCACTTAACGGACATTGCCTCAACCCAGCGGATTAATGGTATTCGGCCACGTTGATATAAATTGAAATAATTGTTTTAAGCCAATGCCAGATTGTCAAAGATTTGATAGTATTGCTGCCTTTATTACAACCAATTAAATTGATTCCAAACTCTTGATATTCAAATGAGTGTTTTACTGAATAACAATGGGCCGACCCCCGTACCTATATGCAATGTTTGCAGCATGCCATAAGCTTCACAGTATGTTCCCGCAAGCACAAGCGGATGGGTCCTACACCAAACATGCTATCCACGATCACTAAACAGTATATATTTATACCCGATTGGTGCACATTTGGACAATGTTATCTGACACTCATAAAAGTTTTAACACGATAGTTAGAGTTGTGTTTCTGGAAGCATAAAGTTACAAACCAAACTTGTTTTCCATGTGCAGGTAAAGCAGTATTTCTGTCAGGTTAGTATGCACCTACACGTCATCAGCTTATCAGCTATTTCCTTCTCAAACGCAGATTTAAAACTATGCCGGTCAGCAATTTTTACCTTTTTGAATTTCGTGGAATTTTTGGGTAACTGTGCGATTCTCGGTTGAACTATTTACTTACTACCATTTAGACAAAAAGACTATACCATCGTAGCTAATATTCCAGAAACTTTCAACGTGATTGTCCAAATCTTTTAAGTCTAAATAACCTTCATATCCACGAAATATCCTTCAACAAACATATTGCTGCTGAAAATGGGGACAAGCAGACATTTTGTGTTCCAGAAGTAACATGGCTTCATATTACTTGTTTAACGTTAACGTTCCTAAATTACTTTAGGAGGTGTTCAAATAATTATTCTCCCTATATCTCTCCAATGCAAACTGACTTTAAAAAGGGCTGTCACTTGAAATTCTATCATAGGAAGTCTCTTGATTTTTTTACAAGTTAAAATCAAAGCTTGCATTTTTATACAAATTTTTGAGCAGATACCCCTATGTACATCGGCAACTTTTTTCCAAACAAAAAAGCTGGAGATGCACAATCAACACCTTTATTTTTACAAAGCACTGCAATTATGTATTCCTACATATCTAATTCATATTATTTAAAATTTCAACTTGATTATTTATATTCCTTTTATTTATATAGTTATATCTTAAGTGGTGTTTAAAATAACTAAATCAGTAAATCATTTAGTTTTTACTTTTTACGACTCCGGGGAATTTTCCTTGGTTTGTCGGTATAATCTATATAATTTAAATTAAAAATTAAGTTTCTTTCCAATTAATAATTCTCTCTGTCAGGACAAATTTGCATGCCTTTCACAGCAATGAGACGTTTTCGCATTTATGGGGATAAACATCTTATCCTATCCTACACGACACTAGCTCCGGGAAACCGACGGTAGGATATATTTCTGTTTATCCCCGTGGATGGAAAAACCAAGGGGGTTTAACACACCGGCAATCGTCAGATCACCTCGCGCTCACCGTCGGCTTACCGGAGTTATTGCAGTGTGTTTGCGTATGTGATACATACGCAAGATTCTTTCGGAATTGCTCCTGATTTCACCGAAGCGGGTTTAGCGAAAGAGCTGCTGGGCATTCTATCAACCTTCGGTCTCGATGCTTCTTTTATGATGGCACGAGGATACCATATTGCTTTAGCGTAGTCATGACATTCAATGGCGTACAGAAATATGTACGTGATGCGTGCCCGCATGCCATATACATTCACTGCGCTTTCCATATTGCCTGAACTGAATCTGTATCTGGCCCATGCAGAAACATTTTCATCCATAAGCTCAGCGATGGCAGCCATTCAAGCTAGAGTTGTTTACTTTAGTGAATCCAACAAGAAAATGTCGAACCTACAGCAATGTATCCAAAAAAGTGCCCGCGATTTCCCGGACTAAGCTGCAGCAGCACTGCCAGGCACAATGGGATGAGGAACGGTATTTCGTTCTGACATTTAAAGAACTTTATTTTGCCGTTGTTGCCTCATTGGATTCTCTACCTCATTGCAATCACAGCAGAGGCAAAGCTCTTATGCTGTTGTTGGGGATCCGTGACTTGATGTTTGCGGTAACTCTTAAAGTTATGACAAACGTATATATACTTGAAGTAACAAAATGGTAGGCCTATTCTGTTTTGGTACAGTCGCTATACTGTCGTATACTTAAACGTAGCTCTATCGTCTGTACAGAACTGCATTAACACTCTACAAAGAATGCGCGATGGCAACACGTTTAAAGGAAGAACGTTTCGGAGCCAAATATTAATGCCAAGTAGACCTGGCCGACAAATCCATCGGGTAATTGTGCCCTAACAGACGTGTATTTTCCTTATATTGACACTGTTCTGGCACAAATAGGCCTACGCCATCGATGTAATGTGCACATAGTCACAACCCCCTTGCTCATTTTCTTCCAAAATACTGCGTGGGTCCATCGTTTTAAAGCATCAAATCCGCAGTTAAACAATTCATTAGTTTTCTTCTCTGCGACTAGGCGCAATGGCGGTTTAATCTTTGCGTTGGCAAACGTATTCGGAACGGTAGCGGAGAAATGCTTCAGATAGAGCCGTTAAGGTCTTTCAGAAATCAAGCAAGATTTAAACCTATTTCGGGATTTCAATTATGTTTTCCCCGGATTTCGAAGTAGGCTATAAGCCCATTTCCTGTGACAATTCTACTGGGCAGTTTAAAATTTATTAAAACCCGTTAGTCGTTAGATTACTTAATTGCATGTTTATCCTTATTCGCAAGGTAATCTTACCGTGAGGTAAAGTGATCCTATCTTATTTAATACCAAGATATCGGCTAATAAAAAATATCGAGGCCGATAATGCTGAAATTCAGTATTAGCGTTGTGTTTTCGATTTTGTTTTTTCGATACACAAAAAATGGTTCAAGTTCATCTAGAATTTATATGTCATTGAAATTTGTTAAGACTTTACCCAATCGTTTTAAAATGCAGGATTTTTGGGCTTTTAGTTATTATAGCATCATCTTGCAACCCTGAAGCAAAGATCATAGAAATCACATTACAATTACATAGAAGGGGTCAAACAAATTGACTAGAAAATCAAGTGTAGTCTGTTGTGTATAAGACAAACGTTCACGGCATTGACCAGCGGCGCCGAAGGCGATTTTATGTGATTAACCTTTTGACGCCTATCTACAACTCTGGTATATTCCGTTTTCCACCCTTCAGGACGATAACTACAAGCCTGATCTTAGATTTTAGTTTAATAATGATAAATGGAAATGTTCAAAAATTTAGATCAGTTTTCTAGGCCGTATTTATAAAACGAGGTTACCAAAATCACAACAACATCAATATCAGTGAGAAAACAAATTTAGATCAGTTTATATTTTTTTTAACTTACAGATATGCTAGTCCTACATTGTGTAAGGTTAATTTATTACTGTTAGTGTTAGAGTCAGGCTACATTGCAGAAAAATATTATAAAGTGGATGCCATTTTTATTGGTACAACCTTAAAAAAAAGAAAATTTCAAGATGACGCACTTTCGGAATACATTTATGGTTAGTTATTTTATACTTAATGTTTAAAAAATGCCTTTTCTATACAGAAACAGTCAAATCTTGAAAGCATGTTCATCTGCATGTTTTACACGCGCAATATCATATATGAAACTGCAAAGATTCAGTTATGCAACCAGTTACAAGCCTAACAACTAATATCAACTGCAACACATGCTTATAGACATTTTTTTGGAATTATGCCCCAGTATTTGGTCATGCACAAGTTCTTGTCAAGATTTCTACAGTTTAAAAAAAACGTTTTACTAATGTTTTGAAACTCGATCCAACTTATTTAATGAGCTTGGGAAATATCTACTTTGTCTGGTACCATTATGCAGTTGGGCATATAACAAATTTATTTCCATTTGGTTGCTCCAAACAAATTGTTAAAATAATATAGATAACTATTATTTTTAACAGGGAAACACTGGTTTTGAGGAGATGAAAAGATACACACGGCAAGGAACAGAATTCTGTCGGGAAATTGTTAACATTTTAAACGAAAGGTAAGAAGTATAGACTACTCATTTATTCAATCATTCTCAGGTGTGAAAAACCAAAATGACGTTGCAATAGTACATTTGTGACTTGATTAATTTGAATTAATTTCTATAAGTTCTGCCTAACAACTGTACTGGTAATTTTGATCTTGCTTTCTTAAATAATACAACAATAATATACAGTTTAGTTTTACCACCAATAACTTAACAAATTTAAAGGGGTTTGAGCTCCACTCAGATAACTAGTTGCAGAGCATGTAGTTTCTGTTTCTGGACAAGGTTATCATAAATACTATAAACCAAAATAGCTTTGCTCTCATCAGACATGGTTTTCGATATCATTATTATTTAGAATAAACAAGTATTGTACTCCGTTTAGACCTACACACTTTTGTTTATTAAAGTTAATATTAATTCTATAAATTACCTGTACACAGTGAAGTATTTTGTTGTACTATTTTGTTAAAATCCATAATGTAAATTTGTTAAACCTGAAATATCTATGATTCAGATGTTAGACCAACATTTTGTGCATAGTGTAATAAAACTTGTTTAGAATGTAATAGAATATTAAGTATATTATTGATATTAAGTATTAATAAATCTGTGAACACTATTTTAAATTGATTACGGATTATTTAAAAACTGCACAATTTAAACACAATTTCTATGCTAAAAGAGCAATTTTGGAGCAAAACCATGCAAAAAGTTTACGGAGACTTGGTCAGCGAATGTCAAAAGCATCTTGTTCAGTACCTGCTTCACCAAGTTCCTCATCATGGAAAACCGTGGGTGTTGAAATGGAAAAGGAAGCAGAAGTGCATAGGTCTGTTACTGTTTATGGAAAGTCACCCCAAAAATATTTAATTAAAATATCACATTTAAAATTAACCAAACAACAACAAAGAATACTAAATAGTTGGAAAGTCAAAAAAGGCCTTTTTGTATTAAATGTAGCAGTTTATTCTTCTAACTGGAGTTTGCAATCGGTACGCCATTGGGACCATATTTTGCAATATTTTTGGGTGCCATAATAAAAAAATTCTTGTTCTATGTTTTTCCATTAGATGTTGTTTTGCCTAATTTACATATGTTATTGTGTAGAATGCTTTGTATTTTTTAAGTTTAAACTTATTTACATTTAGTTAAAATATTTATTTTGTTCAGGGACTTTGGAATCAATCTTATTGAAGACTGCATCAAACCTCTATCAACTGTTACAGAGAAACAGCTTAAACCAAGAAGAATGGTAAATAATTTTTTTGTAAATATTTACCATCTATAAACATTATTCTAAATACCTAATTAGTTAATCTGGCTTAAATAATGTGACATGGCAGTTATTTGTTACTATAGATGGTAAGTGATGAAAAAAACTCTCAAACAGAACTTTTGAGTATAATAATCAGATTAAGGCATGCTATTTAGCATCCACTCTTAAGCTGCAAACCATATGTATGATATTGTATGTGAAAATATGTAATAACATGTATCCAGATGGAGCAAAGAGTTGAAGGAAGATATAAAACCTGGTTGGATCGCTACACAGAGCATACCAAGGTTGGTATCCTAGACCAAGACCGATAATTAAACCAATATTATGTAACAGTTACAGCTTACTAGTATTTGTATAGTGCAAAGGCATAATTGGTTAGATGGTCACATCGGGGTCATGGTGGTTCTTTTTATTTCTTTTTACTACAGTATATATGTAGGATAGGATATTTCATGTTTATCCCCGTGAATGGGAAGACCAAGGCTGTCAATACACAGACAATCAATAGATTATCTCGCGCCCACCGTCGGGTTACCGGGTTTATTGCAATGTGTTCTGTATGATTAACAGGTTTCTTTAATTTTGAAGAACCTATTAACCCACTGGGTTCAGGCAATGTTTATTAAGTGCCTTGCCCAAGGACACAACCGACTGCCTACCAACCAGTCTTTACCTACAACCGTTTGTCTGAAAGGTGACGCACTAAACCATTGGACTAATCTGTCGGACATGTATTATTGATAACTGTGAGTTGTAACAATCATCATGTCTTCTGTCACTTATCAGATTACCTTTGTGCTAACAGTTTGGTTGCCATAGTCATTGCATTTTACAAATAGTATCCGTAGCACTCCTAATGTGAATAGGACAGGAAATTTCTGTTTCATTCCTGTAAACGTACAGTGCAAAGGGACGGGTAGCAGACCAGCTTGCAACTTGTTTGAATTGCTTAAACAAACTTAAAAATAACATTGGTTACACAACAATGTACAATCTTGAAATACAATCAGTTTACGGTAATGTCAATGAATCCCACATTCCTGTCATCACAATTTTATTAATTTCAATATTCCCATAAATGCAGTTTTTTATTTTTAGATTTTCTAATTGTTGTTATTTTTTATTTCTAGGTAAAAAGGAGATTACATCAGCTACAACGAGAAAATGAGTCATTGTTAGAACAAATACAAGGTCCTCGTCCTAAAACTGACAGAGATCAGCAAAAGGTGAATATTTTTATATCAGTGGTTTCTTTATACATGTCTTTATGGGTTTGATTTCCTAGTTGTTTATTCGACAAGGTATTGTGAACTTGTTTGGTTAAATTCAAGTAGCGAGAGCTGTCACTGAGAGTGTTTGGATTGTTTGCATTTATATTGCTTTGTAAAATGTACATTTTTTCCATGGGCATCGATGTACATTATTTATTATTTCAGTGATTGCTTTATGTAAAGGGTTGTGATTCCCCTGTGAGTGTCGCTGAGCAGACTTCTAAGACACTCTTTGTCATGTGTAACTGTGATGTCATAAACATATGATTAAGAATTCTTAAAACAAATGCTTTTTTGTTTGTGCAGAATTTGTGCATGAAATGCAAGTTAAAAATTTTAATCATTAAACATTTACGAAAACTGATTATAAAGCAAAGCAACCGTTTTAATATGTGTTTCTGGCTTAAAGAAAGCATGACGTCACGATATGCATTTTTGGCAAAGATTTTTATCCATGAACAGGGTTATGATAAAACACCTTATTCTCGTAGTCAAATTGCTAAAAGCTCTTACAGTGTCTGATTGTTAATTAATTTCTTTATCTTACCAGTATTTATACCACATCATCTTCATATTCAAGCTCCTATTTTAAAATATTTAACATCTACATGTTGTAATAATGCTTGGAACGATTCTCTCGGCAGAATTATTCTGTAAGACTAACACATTGTTTTAAATTTGTCCAAGATATTTTTTATAAATATTTAAATAGGCTTTTGTTAATGATTTACTCTTTAATGTTGGCGTGCATTGATTGTTAGGCATCGTAGTTTTTTAATTCGCATAAAATGTTTATTTTTTTTGTCTTGTAAAAAAATGTACAATATAAAATCTTTGATTATAGGTAGTGAAAGTTCATATATTTTGTGTCTAATAGAAAATGGTAAATTACCATTCTGGTTATGTGTATACTTGCATTGGATAATTTTCAGGACAAAACTAATTTTAGAAAACCCATGTTATTGCCCCAACTGTAAATAATAATATTTCAATTTCAAAAAAATGAGCCAAATGTTGTATAATTTTTTTGTAGTTGATATCCAAACAACATAGAGGTGAAGAGCAAATCCTAAAATGCGACCACGAATATTATAAATTATTGATCGAACTCGAAGTGTGTCGGCAAGAATGGGAAACTGCTAGCTTCGAATGCTGTGATGCAGTTGAGGTAATGAACCACATGTTCTTGTATATTTTTCCATGAACTCATTTTTTTACTAATATAATTTTGTACCGGAAATTCAAAAAAAAAGCCTTATTGAGTTCTCTTTTATTGCATCATTTTTGATTTCTCTTTTAAAGAATATTTAAATGTTAATCTTGCAGCAGTCGTGTGGCGTAATAGATATATATTTGGCCCAGCTAATTTTTTTGGGGGCTTCTTGAAAGCTGACAGGTCAGACATAATGTGAGGGGCGTTGTAAAATAACAATTTAATAAATCATTTCCATTTATATCAATTTCACTATTTTCTTAGCCCATAGGCACAACTATAATCGCTAAGAAAAATACAAATTTAAGATACTTGGTAACCACAAAAGTAACTAACCAATAGCCTTATTTGTTTACATGTTTGGCTTATTGATTTTGACAATACATAAAGTTGGTCTAGAGGTGCTGCTTATACACGAATATACCTATAATGAACAGATTGCTGTAGCTCTTACATTTTACATTCATCTATGTTAAAAGGGGATTCTTGAAACTGTAGTCATTGAAGCTTTTGCATCGGTATATATTACACAAACAACAAATTTCACTGCTTTTTTAATGCAACTGATTAACGATATTTTAATTCAGTTTCAATTGTAGTGCTTTAACTGTAATATGATGTAACAATAGTCTTTTGTGACGTCATTTAAATGAGGTTTTGTTTGAATTGGATACATTCTAGACAGTGGAGGTGCTAAACAAACAGAGATGTTCCATTTAAAATGTTACTAAATGTCGAATTTGAAAGTCCCTTTTCGGACCAATATTTATGATCCTATTGTACAACAATTTTCTTCAACATTATAATGTTTTGTAAATATTAAATTCTAACAATCCAAAAAGAATTATGGCTTGAATAATTTTTAACCTTGTGTTTTTTTTTCTATTTTAATCAATACGAAACTATTGATTATGTAAAAAAATTATTTGTTTTCAAAAATTGTGCTAATATAATTTGATTTACTGATAACAAGCTAACAGGTCTGGATTTGGCATCAAGTCTTTAGTGTGATCAGATTTAATATTTTTTTAAATTTAATATTTCCTAAAACAAAAACCAAAAAACCCACAGCCTCAACTCCAGCACTTACAACTGAAATATTTTCCACCAGGATATGGAAGACGATCGGTTCAGGCAACTAAACCATGTAATGGATAAGTATGTGGACAACCTTTATGAAATACCTTCAAAAATGAAAACTGTGAGTAAAACTTATCCATCCTCCATTTTTACATCACACGAAATAAAGATGCGTATTTCATTTATCAACTTTAATCAATTGCATGGGGGCACTTAACATTGCTACAACGCTGTTTCTCCATGTAGAGTTGTAGTCCAAATTTAAAATCTTGTTTGACCTGCACACATTATATTTTCACTTGTGACTAAATTAAACAGAATAAAGTAATATGTATATAGAGTTTAATCATTAACCAAGTTCAACCTAGACAGTTTCTCATTCTATATAACTAATTATGCTACCTTTCCATTTAATCATTTATATTTGTACCTAATTTTAGTTCATTAACTGTTTAAGTCCTGATTATAACTCAGTTTGAAAATTTCATGTTTTTTTCTTGTAAAAAAGACATGGGGCGTCATCGCGTCATTACATGTTCGTTGTCAGATTACCGCATTCCATTATTGGGTCATCAGAGCGATTAAAGTGTATTGTATATGAATAAGACTTTCTTTCAATTTTAAGTATAAGCTTTTATCAGTACATAGGTAAGACAAAAAAACAATAACTAACCAACAAATGAACAGATGTGCAAAATAATGGACGACGCAGCAGATGGTTTATCTCCCCAAAACGATATTCTCCTCATAGCTGAGAAACTAAAAGGTGCTCCGTACATGTCAGAACAAATTCTCTGTGATTTCTATGTAAGTAATTTAAACTTTTTATTGGTTATTTGCGATGTCTATATTTGTTTGATATGCCAAGTCAGTTATATTTTTATCATCTTTATCCTATTGTTTCCACCAAAAATTCAAAATAATTGAAAAATTTATGGCAAACTATTTTTACAGCAAGAAAACTTCAGCTGCCCCATGAGCCCTGAGCGACGGCGTGCGTCCGTCTACAAGTTACTGGAGTGTTACATCGCAGATTGCCAGAAAGAACGTGCGCATCGAGATGGGTTGAAACGATTAGCGGAGGCTTCGAAAGATAATGATCTGAAAAGCCAATCTGATATCTCCCATAAATTATTGCAGGTATTTGGATGATAACATTTGTTTGGGGAACTTCTGGTTATCATACCTATCCTTTTAAATTTTAAGGAACAATCTTTTTATAATTAAAAGAAAAAATTTCTACCTAGATTGTAGTACAAAATGAGACTGAATAGTTTTTCAGTTTGTTTTTTTGTAACTACTGTGATTTGTTTTATTATATATTCAAGTCAAAGATAACAAATTTGAGGAAAACCTATTTTAGAAATTCTTTTTCAGCCGATTTTTTTGTAATAGTTTTTCAGCCGGTTTTTTTGTAACTACTGTGATTTGTTTTATTATATATTCAAGTCAAAGATAACAAATTTGAGGAAAACCTATTTTAGAAATTCCCATTTTCAAGATACAGAATATAATAGTTTGTTAGTGAGGTATAGGTGTTGTGTAATAGCAAGCAATATTTTTAACTATCTACTTTAATCTACTGTGTCATAAAAACTTCTATTAAATGACTTTAATCAAATCACAACCGCTTACAAAGTGATAGAAGTGAATATCCAATCAAATGCTTACACCAATCTGGGTATGACCTGGATCACTAGACTGACATCATATCTTCACCCAGTCATCGGCGATGTTGACTTTCTTCGACATCATCCGCTACAAACTGAACCTGACGATATCATCAATTGATGGATCTCCTCGTCCACACCACCCGTTATCACATTGTGTGGAAAACCACACAGATAAACAGGTTGGAAACTAATTTTGAAGCCATCATTTTTTCCTTTTATTCCAAATTTAAGTTACAAAATGTCATTTCATTTTAATAGCAGAAAGTAATAATAAAATGAAGGGGGTATCGGATATGTTAGTATCTAAGTTTATTCATTTATTTTGCTTCATTAAACAACCTCCTGCATCACTATCTAGCTTTACCTACTGTTCATGTCTAATGTAGAAGGGATTGCTTCTGTGTGTGTGTTCTCCTTGAGAATGTTTTTTAGTCTGATTTTGTATAACTGAATGACTAGAGAGTCTGAAAAAGTAATTTAACTCTTTCCGTCCCAACTCGCCATATATGGCGAGTTGGTGGGAAAACATGGTATCCCGCCTGTACATAAATGGATGCAAATCTAAAAAACGATTTCTCCGCAATGCGTAATGGTAGAGACCTCAGCTATGGCTCATTCGATCAAGGAAACCCTATATTTTATTCTCTGTAATTTTCGTGGAGAAATATTAAAAATGCGAGGAGTGATAGCCTTTCTTTTTCAAGGCTTCGCCTCTTATTTCTATCGATTTTACACGAATTTACAAGTGACTAACTCAGCCAATAGGAGTCGCGTTAACTTGCGGAGAAGCTCTTTTTGTCAAGCAAGTCTTTCTTTACATTCTCTGTGAATTTCGTGCCGTTGAGAAAAAAAGGAGAGCGTTGGTGACGTTTTCGCAGCAGGCGTTTATGCTTCGTGTTCACCAAAGCATGAATCCAGCTGGGCCTGCTGAGCGCACGATAAAGAAAAAGGCGGCGAGACTAGCTAGTTCGGTGTGGCCTGCTTTGAAGAATATTGGATATAGTATTTGTGTTTGTTTGCTTTTGTATGCCCTTTTTACACTTCCTTCACTGTTCTTATTTATACTTTTTACTATTTTAGTTCTACAAAACTAAAAACTTCAATGCGTTTTGGTTCAATTTTTCATAATATAGTTAGAATAAAGAAAAATTTCAATTAGGAATAGTAAAAAAACTACTGAAGATACAAATACAGTTCAAATTTTCCTGAGTACAAAAACTATTAGACAATCTACATTCCAATTTTCATATCATTTGGGCATACCAATAATTAGTGAGTATTTCGTTTGTCAGTGCACCTCAAAATTTTCAAAGTCGAGCAGAATTTTCTTTACATAAAAAGTGGTGTTCACTAAAGTTTACATAATATATTCTTTATTGGAGGTAGATTCTGGGTGTGCGGTTTGTTTAAAAGAGGGATAAATTATCTTTCCAACCATACTAAATATTAAATCATAGCATAAATTTGAGAAAAACTGTGCTAATTTGAAAATGACCAAAAATTGTAAAAAACACTGCGGGACAGCATGTTTAAATTAATGCATTTGGCCGGGAGTGAAAGAGTTAAAGTTCAGAAATCTTTCATTATTGGATTTTATTATTCATGTGCTTCACTGAACCAGAATAAATGAAAGCAAACGAAGGGACCATTCAAACTTCAGTTGTGAAAATTGACCAAATATTGACGCTGCTACTGGATACTGCTTTGTTGGTAGGGGATTTGATAACCCAAATTTAGGTGTGTTTTATAATTTGTAATCATCATAGCTATTTTATTGCTTTACTGTCAGGATTATTTTTTCTAATTTAGGTTATACATCCACTTTATTAATACACAAAGTGGATTTAGACAGGATTATTTTATGATTTCTATTAAATTCAACTTTGTTGTCTACATTTTAAATATGCAAAAAACAATTTTAACCATAAACTAATCCAACTTATTCAAGACATTATGAGGTGTTTTATGACTTTATTTTTTCGATCACAAATGTATCTTTTTATTGCCTTTCTATCTCTTTTATCTCTTCTACCTGATTTTTTATCTCTTTTGACTAATAACCAAGAAGGTGTGCAGAACGGGAACCAAATTTTTGTTGAAAAGAAGGTATTTCCTTAAGAGGCTTCTTGGTTGTGTCCTTAGGCAAGGCACTTAAAGGACATTGCTTGAACCTAGTACAACGATGGGTTATACCAAATCAAAGGAACATCTGAATCATACACAGCACACCGCAATAGCTCCGCTAACCCAACGGCGGGCGCGAGGTAATCTGACAATTGCCCGTGTGATAACCCCCTTGGTTTTCCCATTCACGGGGATCAAACATGAATATCCTATTCATAAAATTTGCTATTTTGCGTATAACATTAAACCCTCTCAAACGTAATTAACGGGTTGTGATAATTTGTAAATATGACATTTATTTGGTTGACTTTTGTTTATTTTTTGCTTAAACAAGAGCAATATTTTTATTATTATTAATTGGTTGATAGTTGCGCTTATTTTTCAATAACTTAAATAAGTAATAACGATTTTAATTAATGAAGTTGCTTAATTTTTTCATATTTGTTGTGCGGTAATTCAGTACTAAGTAAACGTATTTTTAAGGCAAATTGGCGCTTAAACAAATATTGTGTCCAAACAATGAATTGCAAACATTTCCCTTGTGTTTATGGCCTAGTTAAAGATTAACGTTTGATTTGTTTAAATTTGGCAATTGCATGCGATCAAACTGATTTCAGGGACAGAAACTATGCTGACCTTAAAAGTGTGGGCGTTACAATTTTGGTCTTATTTTTTTTATTGCAATGCAATTTTTTAATTTTAATAAAAATTTTGGTTAAGA
>CH002652.1:33320-52329 GCA_000149265.1 Ciona savignyi | reverse complement strand
TTTATTGCTGTTTGGTTGTGCATACGACCCCATTTTATTGCTGTTTGGTTGTGCATACGACCCCATTTTATTGCTGTTTGGCTGTGCACAAGCCCCATTTTATTGCTGTTTGGTTGTGCATACGACCCCATTTTATTGCTGTTTGGTTGTGCACAAGACCCCATTTTATTGCTGTTTGGTTGTGCATACGACCCCATTTTATTGCTGTTTGGTTGTGCATACGACCCCATTTTATTGCTGTTTGGTTGTGCATACGACCCCATTATATATCTGTTTGGTTGTGTACAAGACCCCATTATATTGCTGTTTGGTTGTGCACAAGACCCCATTTTATTGCTGTTTGGTTGTGCACAAGACCCCATTTTATTGCTTTTTCAGTTGTGCACAAAACCTCATTATATTGCTGTTTGGTTGTGCACAAGACCCCATTTTATTGCTGTTTGGTTGTGCATACGACCCCATTATATTGCTGTTTGGTTGTGTACAAGACCCCATTATATTGCTGTTTGGTTGTGTACAAGACCCCATTATATTGCTGTTTGGTTGTGTACAAGACCCCATTATATTGCTGTTTGGTTGTGTACAAGACCCCATTTTATTGCTGTTTGGTAGTGCACAAGACCCCATTTTATTGCTGTTTGGTTGTGCACAAGACCCCATTTTATTGCTTTTTCAGTTGTGCACAAGACCTCATTTTATTGCTGTTTGGTTGTGCAGAAGACCCTATTTTATTGCTGGTTGGTTGTGCACACGACCCCATTTTATTGCGTTGTAATTGTGTACAAAACCCCTTTTTATCACCCTGTAATTTTGTGTAGCCTACTACACCCCATTTCATTGCATATTGGTACCGAAAATATATAAACCACACAGAAAGTTGAAGTATTCTTATTTTTTTACAAAATCATCGTTATAGCTCCATGCTGCCCACTGCCGGATCTATCAAAATGCAGGTTTGAACATAGTCTTTTTAGAATTTTGACCTTTACCTGAAGTGTAAAAAACGTTTCGAAAATCGTTTCGAAAAAAAAGAAAATTTGAAAAGTGTTTCGGGCCTTTACATAGGTAAAAATAATTACTTGTTACCATATATACGTATATTTTCTTTGCCGACTTTCTAGTTTATTGATAATGTGAAAATAATTACTTAATATATGGAGCTAGTATTTTTAAACAAAACATGACATTCGTGTAGCATTTAATATTTACTTAAATGAATTTCTTGGAAAACGTTACTTTACACTAAACAAATTCATTTATTTAATGAGTAAATCATTAACAGAGGCGAAAAAGCTAACAACATATTGGTGTATATTAGACACCGGTAGTTTCCAGAATTGTATTGGAAGAAAACAATGTTTTTCAAAACGGTAAATAAATCCTTTCTGTGATTTCCCCAAACCGTTAGGATAGAAACGACACAGCCATCTATCCGACCAGTAAGTCGGGTGGTTTAATGCGACGCCTTTCATCCGAAAGGTTTCAGATAAGAAACTGGTCGCTGACGGTTGTATCCTTGGGCAAGGCACTTAACTGACAATGCCTGAACCCAGTGGATTCATGGGTAACTAAAGTGAAGGAACGTGTGAATCATACACAACAAACCGTAATCGCTCCGGTAACCCGACGGTGGGCGCGAGATGATCTGACGATTGCCCGTGTGTTAATTCCCTTGGTTTTCCCATTCACGGGGATAAACATAACTATCTTATCCTATCCATCTAACCAGCATGCACTAATTTATTTTTCTGGCAATATGAGAAAACTAGCAAAATTGTGTTTTGTTGTTGAACAGCTTACCCCTATATGTATAAACGAAACACATTAAAATCTCTTTTAACAAATAGTTTGTGACGAATGCACACTAGGGCGACTCGAGCTCAAAATCAGACTTTAAAATGGGAAACACGGAACAAATTAGGTATTAACCAAGTCCTGCCCATGTCTTTAAAACTGCGCAGCATAACAAAGTCACTCTTATTAATTCCAACACAAGCCACTTTCTGATGTAAAGAAATCTAGGGAATAACCCCAATGCGATTTTCGCTTAACTGTGCTGTTCTAAGGGTCTACCACATGTCCAGATAAAAGTCTATTTAAATAGGACAATGGTAATGTAATACTAACATCTGTACGGTCGTGTGACCGAAAGGTCAACGCCATATATGCACTTACCAAACTTTTTAAAAGCAACAGTACTAAACTACATTTATAGCGTTGTTAACCACCTGGCGCAGCAATAAAGAACAAATCAACAGTAGACGTCATGTTTACACAGACCGTTTTGGCTGCAAAGAGAAAAGGAAATTCCACCAAATTATTGACTTTACTTATATAATAAAGTAAAGGAAAGGGGCATTGTATAGGACACATTTAATAGGGCCTGTTAAAGCGCAGCCATTCAGTCATAAAGGTGAATTTCTTGGATATGTCAACATTATACTGGAAGCGACGTCATTAACCGGATGGAAATTTACGATTGGACAATAATCGCCATTGTCTTTAAGCTAAATTTCGAATTCATAAAGATGCCTCTTTTTCGTTTACCACATCAATATTATTTGTACAAAAATGAGGCCATTGTGGTTAGGTCATAGGTTTTCTTTGCCAATTTCAATAAAAACACAAAATATCGGACGTCATATTGCAAGTACTTTTTAAAGCACGTAAAGAGGACCTTCTTCACGTTTCAGTGGGTAATTTAATCATTTATTTATTTAATTATATACCGTAAAACCTCTTGTTGTCAGTCTGTAGATTTCCCCCCCCCCCTTTGCAGTTACGTGCACTTGTCCCGTGAAGTGTATTACACGCGGTAACTGAAATGTATAAATACAATATAAATAAAACGAATAATAAATTATAAACACAAAGGAATATAAATCAAATACCTAAGTTTTGGAGATCCCTAATAGAAATCCGTCCACTACAGATCGTGCTATCATACCTTTTATTACAGTTTGTCTCTGCCACGCTTTTGGTCTACTCGCGACATGATCTCAGCACAACTAATTTGAAAGGTCACAAATAATACTAAAGTAATGAACTAAAACCACGCCTTGCACGTGTACAAAATTAAAAGGAATAAATGAAGAGGCAAATGAGAGAAAATAATGCAGTCACATAAAACAGGGAATAATAATTAAAATAAAAAAACTCTTGCAATAACACCTCTATTTAAGCGCCATGGTGCGCTATTTCTTAACTTGTCCAATATAATTAGGTAGTGGCGTCCTATGTTTTGACTAGCTGGACAGAATTGTGTAAATATAACGCTTTGACTTATAAAACTTATTTTTATACCCATTATTGCCTCATTATTAACAACTAACCATTTACGAGGTTTTACTTCGTTAGGATGCTTTACAGCTTATTAGCTTTACCGAAAAGCAAAATACACATAATGAAGAAGCATGAAACGTAAAATTTTGACACCGTCATCTTCAACTTAAGATGGTAAAGCATTTTCAACTTAACACCTGAGTCAGCAATAAGGGTCATTGACTCTCGTGACGTCACATAGTACACACTATTGGCTCGTTTTCATATGGAATTAAAGAGTGTAAACCACTCGTTAACCAATACTATGTTTAAAACCCATGACTGCATGCTATATGTTTCTGCATACAAAAACCATTACACAAGCTGTATAACGTTTGTTTCTGTAAGCAGAAAATAAGGGGTTCCTAAGTTACCAATCCAAACTTAAAATCCAAGTTTTCTTAAAACAACGAATGTGTTGCCTATAGTTCCCTAATAGCTCTTAGTAGGCTATACCTTATATAAAGTGTATACCGTTCGTTACTGCAAGTAGAAACTAATGTGTTTTCTAGTTACTAATTCTAACTTAATATATCCATTCCTTCATTATGGTTTTAATCGATGATAAGGATGGAGCAAGAAAAACGTTCGGCAGAAGAAGAGTGCTGAATTTGGTTTCCGCTGTTAACCATTCGGCCACACGACCGTACTGCCTCATTTATCGTTAACGAGATTTAAAATTGGTTCTGCATACTGAGCACCCATACGGACGCGTTGTAACGCGCACGGGGGCTCGTTTATTTTGTTCTGTTTTGACACATTTTTATATATGTTTTATTCACCTTTTATACAATTTTAATACACTGTTTTACGCCTTTTGATTGTTCCCTTTTATTTTACACGTAGTTCACACCCTTTGCACCTTTTAATCATTTTATCTTGCTTGCCTATTTTTACACGCACATTTTTATCTCTCGGGGTATTCAAGTAATTAACGCTCGGTGCTGTGCTAATTAACGTGATGTCTTTAAATTTATGTTTCTAAAAATAACTTCTCTCTTGGCTTTCAAACTGTGCAGACATATTTTTAATTGCTTATCTTTTTATTAGTCGTATTTGTGTTTTATAAGTAGTAGTATTTTTATAAAGCGAAAACGTTGCAAGCCCTTGTAATTGGTCCAACGGTAGGCCGTTAAGACAGCGTCCTGAGAAACCATAGGGAATCTGTAACAAATTCACCCTTAATACGATTTATTTACGGCTGTGTAGTCATAAAACTCTGTTCCAAACTCTGTTTGGAATCTGAATCCTTCTCTTTATACGCATTTATTGTTTTCGTACAGTGCAAAGTTTAAACTTTAAAATATAAACGCGCTCAGACTTTGTTATGGTTTCATACACAGTTTGAATTCTTGCATATATCCATCCGATCACAGACTTTGTTCTCGTAACTTCATATCCGTTATTTAGATTTATATAGATATATATATATATAAAATAATTACCGGAAGCTGTGTATCATCGTGGTCTACAAACCTTATTTACAGTTTTATTGTAATGTTTTATAATGTGGTGTGAACGATAGGCTGTTTGACTTTTACTGTTATTATTAAAACTGTATGGATGGCCAAGTGACGCAATTCGCCTAATAAGACATCGCAGACCAACACTTAACAGAAGGGAAGAAAAATAAAGGAAAAACTAGTTACAGAGGAAAACTGCTTTAAGTAAGGGAGCTAACAGGCCTTTAATGTAGTTTTACCCTTATAAACAAGTTTGATTATCGTCCGGAAATGACCAGTTGATAGTCCCCTTTTTGTAGGACAACCTAAACAAAGTTAATAAGACAACGTAGGCAGTATTAAATTTCGTTTACTTCTGTACTAAGTGTTTTTACAAAGTGAAAGAGATGTCATCGATTCGGATTTTGCTGTATTTTGTCATCTTGGTGGTGTTTATTGAAGTTAGTGCAGCTGACCAAGGAAATAAGTAATTCAAATGGCTCACCATATTTATTTTTGATATTAGAATTTCTATACTTGTGTAAAGGTATTCCCAAACGTAGTTTAACCTTTATTAATATTTTGATCGTCGATTAGGATGGAGCGAGAGAAAAAAAAATTTTTTCTTATACTATGTGTGGTGTCACAATTATGATAATTTCCCCTTGATTTTTTTATAGGAAATAGCCAGTATAGTTAATCAGAGCTTTCTATAACTTTTTACGACCCACCAATATAGTTTGAGAAACGCGGTCATAGATCGTTCGTGCGTTTTATAACTGAATATGTATACTGTATTAAGTATTCACCAGGGGGCTTATTTAAAAACAGTCTCCGACGAACCAGCAAGCTTTGATAGCAGAACAAAGGGTTCCATGGCCAAAACGTTAGCGCGATTGACTCATATACAGAAATCCATTAAAAACACACGGGTTAACACAAGGACAATCGTCAGAATACCTCGCGCCCACCGTCGGGTTACCGGAGCTATTGCAGTATGTTGTGTATAATTCACACGTTCCTATAATTCAGTAGAACCCATTAATCTGCTGGATTCAGGCAGTGTCCGTTAAGTTTCTTTGCTCAAGGGTACAACCAACTAGCTAGAGACCAGTTTCGCACCTTCGGCTGAATGGCGACACACTAAACCACCCAAAACCCCTCGGTCAAAAAGGAAAATAGACCAAGGAGATACACAGCTTCTGGTGATTAATTTTTTAAATATAAATAACGGAGCTTAAGTTTCGAGAACATTTCCTGTGAGCGGATTTATATCGGAGTTTAAACTCTGCATTAAAACATAAACACTATAGAGAGTGTCAACCACCTGTTTAACCACCACTATTTGTAAAACACCTTTTGTATGCCATATATTCATGCTACAGGGTCCCTAACCACATTTTGTATTTTATACACTGAGTATGTAGTTTGTTTCTGCAAGCATAAACGCATGGGTCCCATAGTTATTAAACCAAACTTCTTTTCCATTTGAAAGTAAAAAATAAATGGCTTAAATTCACGAACATTTCACCACAAATGTTTTAAATTAAAGCTTCCTTTGAAGCGCTGTGTGAAATGAAGCTGAATTCCCAAAACAGCCGGATTTAGTTTTTCGTGGTTTTTAGGGAATTACTGGGTTTAGTAGATAAGTTTCTACTGGGTTTATTACGTAAGTTTATGTTTTTACATATGTGGGTTACGTTATGTAACAGTTCTTATGTTTTAATCTGATTTAACGATTCCTTGTTGGAGATGTCAGTACGATATGGCATACCTGTCACAATCATAATTCAGGAACATATCTCCGTTTTTAAAGGAATTACCCTAATAAATGTTTTCTTTCTTTTAATTGGAACAGAGTGTTTAATGGTCTAACATGTTACCAAATCTGATTCAAATTGGACCTGCCGTTTAAGCGATTTGCGCAAAAAAGCTAATTCTTAAGAAAAAATACCGCTTTGGTTTTTAACGTCTTAGGGGAATTCCCCTGAATTTATTATCCAAAATTTTAGTTTCTAAATATCTAGCCCATGTTGTCTAACAAATAACAAAGTTTGATTGCGTATACATTTTTTCTTCTTGTAGATGTCGGGTCGACATTGCATGCCTGTAACAATCATGATTTGACAACAAAAGCTTATTTTTTTAGGATATTTCCCTAAGTAATTTTTTTATTTCTTTTAATTGTTAAATCAGTTACTTATGTACTTACATTTTATCAAATATAATTCAAATTGGAGCTACCGTTCAAGCGCTATGAACGCACAATAGAGCTAAATTTTTAGAAAAAATACCGTTTTGGTTTTTAACGTGCCAGGGGAATTCCCCTGGATTTATAACCCAGAATTTTGGTTTCTGCATATCAAGACCATGTTGTCAAAAAATAACAAAGCGTCATTGCGATTTTACTATTACTTCTGGAAGATGTCGGGGCGACATGGCATGCCTGTCACAATCATGATTTGACAACAAAATTTTATTTTTTAGGGTATTTCCCTATGTAATTTTTTTATTTCTTTTAGGTGTTAAATCAGCTACTAATGTACTTACATTTTATTAAATCTGATTCAAATTGAAGCTACCGTTCAAACGCTATGCGCAAAAGAGTTAATTTTTTAGAAAAAATACCGTTTTGGTTTTTAACGTGCCAGGGGAATTCCCCTGGATTCATCACCCAAAATTTTGGTTTTTTCGTTGAAAGGCGCCGCACTTAAGATTAACCGGTCGGACATTTTTATTTGTATAGTGTATATAGATATAGATTCATATCAATATGGCTGTCTATTTCATGCTCAAGTTCATCAATAAAGTTGGAGCTTAAACCTTAATGGATACCCAGCATGCAGAACCAATTTTTAATCGCATCAGCGATGAGTAAGGCAACAGTGTTAAGGGAATCACCCATTTATTTCTACAACAAATACTACAAATGGTGTAGAGACCTGGCGCTTTTGCAACTATCATTTACTTTCATCAGGTTTGTTTATTTACATGGTCGGTTATGTGAATGTACATGAAATCCAAAAGCAAAACTGATAAAAGTTAATAATATAAAAGTTACATTAGGACGGGGGTTGATTTAATAATGTACAGTGGGAATGAGCTATAGAGTGTCCATTTAGTGACTAGTTCCTTCACGCAAAGGGGATTATCGACTGGTTATTTTCGGGACGAATAATCAAAAAATCGTTTTGACACATTCTGTCACTTATATAAAGGTCCGCCAAGAGGGATTATATTTTTTTAAATGAAGGTATTTAAAGGTCATTTATTTAGCCCAACCGAACAGGAAATTATCGTCTTTAAATGAAGTCACAAAGTACTTTTTGCTAACGGGTCCTTTGCACGACTGACCAAAGAGTAAGTAAATAATTAAACCCACTTCTTAACGATTAATTAAACGTGTAATTTTTTAATATGCGTTGCATTACGCATATTTCAACAAACGCAAATTCCTTAAACTTGACTAGACTTTGAAATATAAAGAGTTGTTTATTCTGCTGTGCACAAATTTGACAAGAATATAATAACCTTTCGAATGAACAATTTTTTTTTATAAATTACTTAAAATCCCTAAATAAAAGGCGAGTCAGAATAATAATAATATTTCAAATCGGTTATTTATTAATCATATTTATAAAATTTGGGTTTCAATCGTCGGTTTCATGCCTTGTCTTATTTGTTCAAACATCTATGTAGTATAACTAGTATTATTTGTAAAATACATTCTCCGGTTTGCTTGTCCAATTTAACGTGTTAATAAAAAAAAGCGTCGTGAGAAGTAGGTGTCATGAAATGGTTTCTGACCCCTGTTCAGTACCTTTGTGTAATCAGTCGAATTTTTATTGTAAGAACGACCATGCCTATACCATATTTCGACAGGAACGGATTATAAACCGGTTTGTTGCTAAGGTAAATTAAATATGTCTTGTGTTCTGTTTGATCGTCATGGTGCTTTCCATTAAAGTACATACAGGTGTAGAATAGTTTTAAGGTTTGTACGCCACATGTTTGGATTCGTTAACCTTTCGGCCACAAAAGAATACAACAGCTAAACAATTTTGGAAATTTATATCATGACCAATTCGCCCAATTTGTGTAGACACCTGGCGCTTATGCAATTATTATTGTAACGGTGGCTTCAATCAAGTTTGTTTACTTATACATTAAAATCAACTCAAATGTACATGGAATCGTATTATCATACTGATAAATGTTAATAATCTTACATTTACAATGAACTTGAAGGTGACATGAAAATGAAAAGTGGAAATGAGTTACAGAATGTTTTAAACTACTAGTTTTTTAATCGAAATCTGCGACGCGAAAGAAAAACTCCCGTTGGCGGCCCTTCAAAAGATCGTTTCACCCTTCCTTGGTTATCTGTGATCTCCTCATCAGCGGAAACAAAATCCAACATGTCCTGTTTTGCCGAACGTCTTTCTCGCTCCATACTAGGTTTGCGAACGATTAAAAACATGAAGATTAGACTAGGTTTGCGAACAACTTTATTTAAATTTGAAATGTACGAATAATTCTGTAAGGGAAATAGACTTACCTATTTTCCTGATCAGCAGCACAAGTTTGAATAAACGCCACCAAGATGGCAAAACACAGCAAAACCCGAATCGGTGACATCTGTTTGATGTTGTTGCAAATACTAAGTACCCCAGAAAACGATTTTTGAGACTGTTTATTCGGTCCTAGATATTTAGTCACGTAAAATCTTGGTTAAGTGCTCATTGTAGTATTGGGCAGAAAGTGGGTAAACAAAGAGGCCTGTAGGGTTTCGTAGTTAGACACATACACAATTTAACTAATTTAATATTCCTCTGGTCTTGTTGATGATGTATTACAATAAAAATAAACCTACTTTGCGCTTGCGCCTATGCAAATAAACTCAGTAAGTTTATTCCAAAGACTAGCTGCATTTCTTCAGCTGTTATTACTAACGCGTATACATGGACTGGGTTAGTTATGGAAGTTGTCAAATCTTCGCCGCGTTTTGTAATGCTTCGTCTGGTTACTTGACTATTATAGGCATCTTTAAATTGGTTCCTGATTTGATTATATTTCAAATTTATCGCTAAAATCAAATAGAGCGTGTAACAAACAAATTCTCTAGTCAAATGTACACAAATTACCTAACAGTCTAGGATAATGTCCACAAATTATATTTTAGTCAGAAAAGGTCATTATTATTGTTGTCAATAAAATGGGAGTTACACTATTTAACTCGTTGATTGTTGGCGACGAATGTGAATGTCAAAAATAGCGAACACGATTGACGTTTAAATGTGATATGTTTACCGATACATTAAATTACTTGGGTTGGGCCACATTATTATTTAGTTATTTTAAACATGAAAATTTATATTGCGAAACGAAACATTATTTTAGAGCTTGTTCGTATACAAGTTCCTTAAGGACCGAATCCGTGTGTTGGACATTATAACCTTGTTGGGCAGAACGGTCATGTTGCTCAAAGGTGCACGTAAAACTTAGCCTGGTTAAACAGACATTGTCCGGTGGCCAACATCGTCTGGTGACCATGCTGGACCCGTCCCGACAAATCGACGATAAAACTAACAAGTATCAACCAAGTGTTGAAAAACCTTATTTGCAACGCACATTTTGACGATATAAATATTTTTGCACACACAAAAAGGAGAATTTTATAGTTTGCAATCCAAATGTGATATCCATATTCTGTAAACGAACTATATTTTTAGGAGATGACAACAATAAAACAGGAAAAAACATCCAACAAATCTGATCTTTAAAATGGTTATTATTTTTTTTCTACTTTTTTAAAGTTGAAGTTTTTTAAGTAGTTTCCTCCAGTCGACATAATGCCCAAAAAATATTATGGCATTCCATGTGTATGTCTCTGTTACTGTGAAATACCGATATACCTGAAGTTTTTTGGTCTAAAAGTTGGAGCTTAAACCTGGCGCTTATGCAACTATCATTTTACTTTCATCAGGTTTGTTTATTTACATGGTTGGTTATGTGAATATACATGAAATCCTAAAGCAACACTGATAAGAGTTAATAATATAATAGTTACATTAAGCCTGGGGTTGATTTAATAATGTACAGTGGGAATGAGCTATAGAGTGTCCATTAAGCGACTAGTTCCTTCACGCAAAGGGGATTATCAACTGGTTATTTTCGGGACGAATAATCAAAAAATCGTTTTGACACATTCTGTCACTTATATAAAGGTCCGCCAAGAGGGATTATATTTTTTTAAATGAAGGTATTTAAAGGTCATTTATTTAGCCCAACCGAACAGGAAATCATCGTCTTTAAATGAAGTCACAAAGCACTTTTTGCTGACGGGTCCTTTGCACGACTGACCAAACAGCAAGTAAATAATTAAACCCACTTATTAATGATTAATTGAACGTGTAATTTTTTAATATGCATTGCATTACGTATGTTTCAACAAACGCAAATTCCTTAAACTTTGCTAGAATTTTAATTATAAAGAGTTGTTTTTTCTGCTGTGCACAAATTTGACAAGAATATAATATACCCTTTTAAATGAACAATTTTTTTTTATAAATTACTAAAAATCCCTAAATAAATGGCGAGTCAGAATAATAATATTTCAAATCGATTATTTATTAATTTTATTTATATAATTTGGGTTTCAATCGTCGGTTTCATTCCTTGTCTTATTTGTTCAAACATCTATGTAGTATAAGTAGTATTATTTGTAAAAAAACATTCTCCGGTTTGCTTGTCTAATTTTACGTGTTAATAAAAAATAGTGTCGTGAGAAGTAGGTGTCATGAAATGGTTTCCGACCCCTGTTCAGTACCTTTGTGTAATCAGTCGAATTTTTATTGTTAGAACGACCATGCCTATACCATATTTCGACAGGAACGGATTATAAATCGGTGTGTTGCTGACGTAAATTAAACATGTTTTGTGTTCTGTTTGACCGTCATGGTGCTTTCCATTAAAGTACATGCAGGTGTAGAATAGTTTTTAAGGTTTGTACGCCACATGTTCGGGTTTTGATTAATTTCTGGACATGAATTAGTCGCTCGAAACTTTCAGCCACAAAAGAATACGACAACGCCTAAACAATTTTTCAAATTTATATCATGACCAATTCGCCCAATTTGTGTAGAAACCTGGCGGTTATGCAATTATTATTGTAACGGTGGCTTCAATGAGGTTTGTTTATTTATACATTAAAATCAACTCGAATGTACATGGAATCGTATTTATTACCATACTGATAAGAGTTAATAATTTTACATTTACAATGTACTTGAAGGTGACATGAAAATGAAAAGTGGAAATGAGTTACATAATGTTTTAAACTACTAGTTTTTTAATCGAAATCTGCGACGCGAAAGAAAAACTCCCGTTGGCGGCCCTTCAAAAGATCGTTTCACCCTTCCTTGGTTATCTGTGATCTCCTCATCAGCGGAAACGAAATCCAACATATCTTGTTCTGCCGAACGTCTTTCTCGCTCCATCCTAATCGGCGATCAAAAACATAAAAATTAGACTAGGTTTGCGAACAACTTTATTTAAATATTTAATTTCGAAATGTACGAATAATTCCGTAAAGGAAATAGACTTACTTATTTTTCTGATCAGCAGCACAAATTTCAATAAACGCCACCAAGATGGCAAAACACAGCAAAACCCGTATCGGTGACATCTCTTTGATGTTATTGCAAATAGTTAGTACTTAGGTAAACGATTTTTGAGACTGTTTATTCGGTCCTAGATATTTAGTCACGTAAAATCTTGGTTAAGTGCTCATTGCAGTATTGGGCAGAAAGTGGGTAAACAAAGAGGCCTGTAGGGTTTCGTAGTTAGACACATACACAATTTAACTAATTTAATATTTCTCTGGTCTCCTTGATGATGTATTACAATAAAAATAAACCTACTTTGCGCTTGCGCCTATGCAAATAAACTCAGTAAGTTTATTCCAAAGACTAGCTGCATTTCTTCAGCTGTTATTACTAACGCGTATACATGGACTGGGTTAGTTATGGAAGTTCTCAAATCTTCGCCGCGTTTTGTAATGCTTCGTCTGGTTACTTGACTATTATAGGCATCTTTAAATTGGTTCCTGATTTGATTATATTACACATTTATCGCTAAAATCAAATGGAGCGTGTAACAAACAAATTCTCTAGTCAAATGTACACAAATTACCTAACAGTCTAGGATAATGTCCACAAATTATATTTTAGTCAGAAAAGGTTGCGATTTTAATTGCCGACAGACCGTGGTATGGTCAAATGTAAGCGAATGTTCTCACCCCGGACACACAGTCATATTATTATTGTTGTCAATAAAATGGGAGTTACACTATTTACCTCGTTGATTGTTGGCGACGAATGTGAATGTCAAAAATAGCGAACACGATTGACGTTTAAATGTGATATGTTTACCGATACATTAAATTACTTGGGTTGGGCCACATTATTGTTTAGATATTTTAAACATGAAAATTTATATTGCGAAACGAAACATTACTTTAGAGCTTGTTCGTATACAAGTTCCTTAAGGACCGAATCCGTGTGTTGGACATTATAACCTTGTTGAGCAGAAAGGTCATGTTGCTCAAAGGTGCACGTGAACTTAGCCTGGTTAAACAGACATTGTCCGGTGGCCAACATCGTCTGGTGACCATGCTGGACCCGTCCCGACAAATCGACGATAAAACTAACAAGTATCAACCAAGTGTTGAAAAACACTATTTGCAACGCACATTTTGACGATATAAATATTTTTGCACACACAAAAAGGAGAATTTTATAGTTTGCAATCCAAATGTGATATTCATATTCTGTGAACGAACTATTTTTTTAGGAGATGACAACAATAAAACAGGAAAAAACATCCAACAAATCTGATTTTTAAAATGGTTATTATTTTTTTTTCTACTTTTTTAAAGTTGAAGTCTTTTAAGTAGTTTCCTCCAGTCGACATAATGCCCAAAAAATATTATGGCATTCCATGTGTATGTCGCTGTTACTGTGGAATACCGATATACCTGAAGTTTCTGGTCTAAAAGTTGGAGCTTAAACCTGGCGCTTATGCAACTATCATTTTACTTTCATCAGGTTTGTTTATTTACATGGTTGGTTATGTGAATATACATGAAATCCTAAAGCAACACTGATAAGAGTTAATAATTTAATAGTTACATTAAGCCTGGGGTTGATTTAATAATGTACAGTGGGAATGAGCTATAGAGTGTCCATTAAGCGACTAGTTCCTTCACGCAAAGGGGATTATCAACTGGTTATTTTCGGGACGAATAATCAAAAAATCGTTTTGACACATTCTGTCACTTATATAAAGGTCCGCCAAGAGGGATTATATTTTTTTAAATGAAGGTATTTAAAGGTCATTTATTTAGCCCAACCGAACAGGAAATTATCGTCTTTAAATGAAGTCACAAAGCACTTTTTGCTGACGGGTCCTTTGCACGACTGACCAAACAGCAAGTAAATAATTAAACCCACTTATTAATGATTAATTGAACGTGTAATTTTTTAATATGCATTGCATTACGTATGTTTCAACAAACGCAAATTCCTTAAACTTTGCTAGAATTTTAATTATAAAGAGTTGTTTTTTCTGTTGTGCACAAATTTGACAAGAATATAATATACCCTTTTAAATGAACAATTTTTTTTTATAAATTACTAAAAATCCCTAAATAAATGGCGAGTCAGAATAATAATATTTCAAATCGATTATTTATTAATTTTATTTATATAATTTGGGTTTTAATCGTCGGTTTCATTCCTTGTCTTATTTGTTCAAACATCTATGTAGTATAAGTAGTATTATTTGTAAAAAAACATTCTCCGGTTTGCTTGTCTAATTTTACGTGTTAATAAAAAATAGTGTCGTGAGAAGTTGTTGGCATGAAATGGTTTCCGACCCCTGTTCAGTACCTTTGTGTAATCAGTCGAATTTTTATTGTTAGAACGACCATGCCTATACCATATTTCGACAGGAACGGATTATAAATCGGTGTGTTGCTGACGTAAATTAAACATGTCTTGTGTTCTGTTTGATCGTCATGGTGCTTTCCATTAAAGTACATACATGTGTAGAATAGTTTTAAGATTTGTACGGCACATGTTCGGATTCGCTAACCTTTCAGCCACAAAAGAATACAACACCTAAACAATTTTGGAAATTTATATCATGACCAATTCGCCCAATTTGTGTAGAAACCTGGCGCTTATGCAATTATTATTGTAACGGTGGCTTCAATGAGGTTTGTTTATTTATAACATTAAAATCAACTCGAATGTACATGGAATCGTATTTATTACCATACTGATAAGAGTTAATAATTTTACATTTACAATGAACTTGAAGGTGACATGAAAATGAAAAGTGGAAATGAGTTACAGAATGTTTTAAACTACTAGTTTTTTAATCGAAATCTGCGACGCGAAAGAAAAACTCCCGTTGGCGGCCCTTCAAAAGATCGTTTCACTCTTCCTTGGTTATCTGTGATCTCCTCATCAGCAGAAACAAAATCCAGCATCTCTTGTTCTGCCGAACGTCTTTCTCGCTCCATCCTAATCGGCGATCAAAAACATAAAAATTAGACTAGGTTTGCGAACAACTTTATTTAAATATTTAATTTCGAAATGTACGAATAATTCCGTAAAGGAAATAGACTTACTTATTTTCCTGATCAGCAGCACAAATTTCAATAAACGCCACCAAGATGGCAAAACACAGCAAAACCCGTATCGGGTACATCTCTTTGATGTTATTGCAAATAGTACTTAGGTAAACGATTTTTGAGACTGTTTATTCGATCCTAAAATTTTAGTCACGTAGAAATCTCGGTTAAAAATGAGTTTTGAGACTGTTTATTCGGTCCTAGTTATTTAGTCACGTAAAATCTTGGTTAAGTGCTCATTGCAGTATTGGGCAGAAAGTGGGTAAACGAAGAGGCCTGTAGGGTTTCGTAGTTAGACACACAGTTTAACTAATTTAATTCCTCTGGTCTCGTTGATGATGTATTACAATAAAAATAAACCTACTTTGCGCTTGCGCCTATGCAATAAACTAAAAAAAACTCAGTAAGTTTATTTCAAAGACTAGCTGCATTTCTTCAACTGTTACTACTCGCTCGTATACATGGACTGGGGTTAGTTATGGAAGTTGTTAAATCTTCGTCGCCGCGTTTTGTAATGCTTATTCTGGTTGGGTGACTATTAACGGCATCTTCAAATTGATTCCTGATTTAATTATATCATAAAATTATCGCTGAAATCAAATGGGGCGTATAATACACAAATTCTCTAGTCGGATGTACACAAATTATACCTAACAGTCTAGGATAATGTCCACAAATTATCTTTTAGTCAGAAAAGGTTGTGATTTTGATTGCCGACAGACCGTGGTGTGGTCAAATGTAAGCGAATGTCCCCACCCCGGACAAACAGTCATTATATTATTGTTGTCAATAAAATAGGAGTTACACCATCTAATAATTCAACTAGTTGCTTGTTGGCGACGAATTCAAGTGTCAAAAATAGCGAACACAATTGACGTTTAAATGTGACATGTTTACTGATACATCAAATCACCTAGGTTGGGCCACATTCTTATTTAGTTAATTTTTTCACGTGGGAATCAATATTGCGAAACGAAACATTACTTCATAGCTTGTTCGTACAAAAAAATGCTTAAGGGCGGTATCGGTGTGTGGGACTTTTTAACATCGTCGGATAGTACAAGACATTAAGTCTTGTGGCTCAAAGCTACACATAAAACATTGCCCGGTTTAAAATAAACATTGTCTGGTGACCATGGTGGGCTCGTCCCTACAAATCTATGATAAAACAACAAGTATTAACCAAGTGTTGAACAACACTATTTGCAACACACATTTTAACGATATTAATATTTCTGAAAACAGAAAAGTAGCATTCCACATGTGATATCAATATTATGTGAAAGAATTGTATTTCTAAATGACAACAAAAAAACATAAAAAAATATCTAACAATTCTGATGTTTTAAAAGGTAATTCTTTATTTTTCCCTTCTTTTTTAAAGTTCTTTTTTAAGTGGTCTTAAGTATTTTAAGCAGTCTTCTCCGGTCGACATTATGCCAACAAAATATTATGGCATTCAACGTGTCTGTCCGCTGTTACTTTCTGTAGAATACTGATACACCTGAACGATGTTTCTGATGTACAAGTTCACTCTCCACATTCTTTTATGTGTCCACGCAACCACATGTGCTTAGGATTGATGCGATTCCGGTCAGCACCGAAGCAACCCACGCGAGATAGAAGGAATAGCCGAAGTCAATCGATCCAATAAACGAGCTTTGTCCGCGCATGACATCCTTAGTAAACTCCTTGCTAAATGCGGTGCCAAGCTGGGCGCTCCACACGATAGGATTTTCGACAACTTTTCTCTGGGGGATGTAGAAAGCCAGCAACCCGGCAAGCACAAATACTTCTGTGAGGAACACGTTAAACGCATACGTTGTCATTTCGATATACAAACATTTCATTGAATCAAATTATGTATTAATTGTACTGCTATAGATTAATTGTGGCCTTGGTGTGGCATGTCAGTTCATAGGTGTAAACAAACTGTCTTTTTGGCGACTTTAAAGGATATGATATACAAGATTTTTTATTAAAATAGGGGAAATGGTGGAGAAATATTAAATGCACAATCGTAACAATACCTCACGAATACTCGAGGGGTGGTACACACCGATAACTGTCAGATTACTTAGCGCCAACCGTTAGGTTACTGGAGTTCCTTTAGTGTTAGTATCCATTACTTCAATGATGGTAGATGCGTTTACTTGCCCGATGGCAGGACATACTAACTACCAACCAGTTTCAATTATAAAACCATTCGGCTAAAGGTGACTCACGAAACCACCAAGATATTCTGCCGGTTTTCTCGTAACAATGTCCCACTACATACCTGCAAATAAAAGAGAGACTGCTCCAATGCAGTTGTAGGTGACTGCAGCCGCCTTGCGCCGGATGCTAATAATAATAAAAATAACCCCCACAACGAGAAGTAGCACGGAGCAAACAAAAAAGTGGATCGTGTTTCGAACAAAGTATTCCATCGAGCTTACTAGAAAAATACAAGGCTTAACATAGCGTGAGAATAGATATAATAAAGTATCGTTGGTATAGGTACTAGCATATTTTTTTACAGTGTTGCATGTCAAGTTAATGTTATTTGACTTACTAGGTACCGCAACCCACTTTTCGGTGCTGAGAATAGAGTAGGAGTATTTGAAAAGCCCCAAATTAAAACAAAATTTTTCTTTTATCTCTTTCAACCTGTTGTTTGCACCCATACACGCCTGTAGATACAAGGATAAACCTTAAAGCAGTATAGGAATTCTGTATTATTTACGTACCACCATCCAGATGTTTGTTGCAAGGGAAACAATAAGAAATAAGATCGCTATAACAGCAAGTACAGCCGTCAACATTTGTGCAGTTCTTGCCATGACCTAACTGTAACTTAATGTTTTGATATCTATAAACATAAAATTTAAAAGCGGCGGAAAAGGAAAATCCGAAAACTATTTACCATACAGAAAATCGTTCGAAAATCCGAAAAACCATTGTCTATACCTAAAATCGTTCTAAATTTTGAAATCATCGAAATCGAAACAGAGGTATTAGCAAAGTTGACGTTTAAATAAAAATCATTTTTTGGATTCACGATGACATTTTATAAGATAAGAATAATTCTTTTCTCTCTCATAATATTTTTTTCGGCCATTTTGTTTAGCTTTAGGCCATTTGTAAACGTTTATTTATTATATGGGACTGGTATTACAATGCGTGTCGCAAAACAAACAGAAAAAAACACATTTCAATGTAGTTAAAATGGCTTTGTTTAAAAACGTATTTTTGAGCAAGGTAAAAATAATTACTTGTTACCATATATACGTATATTTTCTTTGCCGACTTTTTCAAGTTTATTGATAATGTGAAAATAATTACTTAATATATGGAGCTAGTATTTTTAAACAAAACATGACATTCGTGTAGCATTTAATATTTACTTAAATGAATTTCTTGGAAAACATTACTTTACACTAAACAAATTCATTTATTTAATGAGTAAATCATTAATAGAGGCGAAAAAGCTAACAACATATTGGTGTATATTAGACACCGGTAGTTTCCAGAATTGTATTGGAAGAAAACATGTTTCTCGACAACG
>CH002652.1:4268-23275 GCA_000149265.1 Ciona savignyi | reverse complement strand
GAAGAAAACAATGTTTCTCGACAACGGTTAATAAATCCTTTCTGTGATTTCCCCAAACCGTTAGGATAGAAACGACACTTTTGTTGTTGAACAACTAACCCCTATGTATAAACGAAACACATTAAAATCTCTTTTAACAAATAGTTAGTAACGAATGCACACTAGGGCGACTCGAGCTCAAAATCAGCCTTTAAAATGGGAAACACGGAACAAAATGCCCGGCCCGATGGTCTAGCGGTTAAGTGCGTCGCCTTTCAATCGAAAGGTTGCAGGTGCGAAACTGGTCGCTAGCCTAGTCGGTTGTGTCCTTGGGCAAGGCACTTTACGGACATTGCCTGAACCCAGCGGATTAATGGGTTCTACCAAATTGAAGGAAAGTGTCTATCATATACAACACACTGCAATAGCTCCGGTAACCCGACGATGGGCGCGAGGTGATCTGACGATTGCCCGTGTCATAACCCCCTAGGTTTTTCCATTCACGGGGATAAACATGAATATCCTATCCTAAATCAACTGTGCTGTTCTAAGGGTCTACCACATGTCCAGATAAAAGTCTATCTAAATAGAACAATGGTAATGTAATACTAACATATGTACAGTCGTGTGACCGAAATATCAACGTCATATATACATTTACGAAACTTTTAAAAGCAACAGTACTAAACTACATTTATAGCGTTGTTAACCACCTGGCGCAGTAATAAAGAACAAATCAACAGTAGACGTCATGTTTACACAGACCGTTTTGGCTGCAAAGAGAAAAGGAAATTCCCCCAAATGATTGACTTTACTTATATAATAAAGTAAAGGAAAGGGGCATTTTATAGGACACATTTAATAGGGCCTATTAAAGCGCAGCCATTCAGTCATAAAGGTGAATTTCTTGGATATGTCAACATGATACTGGAAGCGACGTCATTAACCGGATGAAAATTTACGATTGGACAATAATCGCCATTGTCTTTATAGAAGCTAAATTTCAAATTTATAAAGATGCCTTCTTTTCGCTTACTACATCAATATTATTTGTACAAAACTAAGGCCACTGTGGTTTGGTTATAGGTTTTCTTTGCCAATTTCTATAAAAACACAAAATATCGGACGTAATATTGCACAAGTACTTTTCAAAGCACGTAAAGAGGACCTTCTTCACGTTATAGTGACCATGCTGGACCCGTCCCGACAAATCGATGATAAAACTAACAAGTATCAACCAAGTGTTGAAAAACACTATTTGCAACGCACATTTTGACGATATAAATATTTTTGCACACACAAAAAGGAGAATTTTATAGTTTGCAATCCAAATGTGATATTCATATTCTGTGAACGAACTATTTTTTTAGGAGATGACAACAATAAAACAGGAAAAAACATCCAACAAATCTGATTTTTAAAATGGTTATTATTTTTTTTTCTACTTTTTTAAAGTTGAAGTCTTTTAAGTAGTTTCCTCCAGTCGACATAATGCCCAAAAAATATTATGGCATTCCATGTGTATGTCGCTGTTACTGTGGAAATACCGATATACCTGAAGTTTCTGGTCTAAAAGTTGGAGCTTAAACCTGGCGCTTATGCAACTATCATTTTACTTTCATCAGGTTTGTTTATTTACATGGTTGGTTATGTGAATATACATGAAATCCTAAAGCAACACTGATAAGAGTTAATAATTTAATAGTTACATTAAGCCTGGGGTTGATTTAATAATGTACAGTGGGAATGAGCTATAGAGTGTCCATTAAGCGACTAGTTCCTTCACGCAAAGGGGATTATCAACTGGTTATTTTCGGGACGAATAATCAAAAAATCGTTTTGACACATTCTGTCACTTATATAAAGGTCCGCCAAGAGGGATTATATTTTTTTAAATGAAGGTATTTAAAGGTCATTTATTTAGCCCAACCGAACAGGAAATTATCGTCTTTAAATGAAGTCACAAAGCACTTTTTGCTGACGGGTCCTTTGCACGACTGACCAAACAGCAAGTAAATAATTAAACCCACTTATTAATGATTAATTGAACGTGTAATTTTTTAATATGCATTGCATTACGTATGTTTCAACAAACGCAAATTCCTTAAACTTTGCTAGAATTTTAATTATAAAGAGTTGTTTTTTCTGTTGTGCACAAATTTGACAAGAATATAATATACCCTTTTAAATGAACAATTTTTTTTTATAAATTACTAAAAATCCCTAAATAAATGGCGAGTCAGAATAATAATATTTCAAATCGATTATTTATTAATTTTATTTATATAATTTGGGTTTCAATCGTCGGTTTCATTCCTTGTCTTATTTGTTCAAACATCTATGTAGTATAAGTAGTATTATTTGTAAAAAAACATTCTCCGGTTTGCTTGTCTAATTTTACGTGTTAATAAAAAATAGTGTCCGTGAGAAGTTGTTGGCATGAAATGGTTTCCGACCCCTGTTCAGTACCTTTGTGTAATCAGTCGAATTTTTATTGTTAGAACGACCATGCCTATACCATATTTCGACAGGAACGGATTATAAATCGGTGTGTTGCTGACGTAAATTAAACATGTCTTGTGTTCTGTTTGATCGTCATGGTGCTTTCCATTAAAGTACATACATGTGTAGAATAGTTTTAAGATTTGTACGGCACATGTTCGGATTCGCTAACCTTTCAGCCACAAAAGAATACAACACCTAAACAATTTTGGAAATTTATATCATGACCAATTCGCCCAATTTGTGTAGAAACCTGGCGCTTATGCAATTATTATTGTAACGGTGGCTTCAATGAGGTTTGTTTATTTATAACATTAAAATCAACTCGAATGTACATGGAATCGTATTTATTACCATACTGATAAGAGTTAATAATTTTACATTTACAATGAACTTGAAGGTGACATGAAAATGAAAAGTGGAAATGAGTTACAGAATGTTTTAAACTACTAGTTTTTTAATCGAAATCTGCGACGCGAAAGAAAAACTCCCGTTGGCGGCCCTTCAAAAGATCGTTTCACTCTTCCTTGGTTATCTGTGATCTCCTCATCAGCAGAAACAAAATCCAGCATCTCTTGTTCTGCCGAACGTCTTTCTCGCTCCATCCTAATCGGCGATCAAAAACATAAAAACTTAGACTACGGTTTGCCGAACAACTTTATTTAAATATTTAATTTCGAAATGTACGAATAATTCCGTAAAGGAAATAGACTTACTTATTTTCCTGATCAGCAGCACAAATTTCAATAAACGCCACCAAGATGGCAAAACACAGCAAAACCCGTATCGGTGACATCTCTTTGATGTTATTGCAAATAGTACTTAGGTAAACGATTTTTGAGACTGTTTATTCGATCCTAAAATTTTAGTCACGTAGAAATCTCGGTTAAAAATGAGTTTTGAGACTGTTTATTCGGTCCTAGTTATTTAGTCACGTAAAATCTTGGTTAAGTGCTCATTGCAGTATTGGGCAGAAAGTGGGTAAACGAAGAGGCCTGTAGGGTTTCGTAGTTAGACACACAGTTTAACTAATTTAATTCCTCTGGTCTCGTTGATGATGTATTACAATAAAAATAAACCTACTTTGCGCTTGCGCCTATGCAATAAACTAAAAAAAACTCAGTAAGTTTATTTCAAAGACTGGCTGCATTTCTTCAACTGTTACTACTCGCTCGTATACATGGACTGGGGTTAGTTATGGAAGTTGTTAAATCTTCGTCGCCGCGTTTTGTAATGCTTATTCTGGTTGGGTGACTATTAACGGCATCTTCAAATTGATTCCTGATTTAATTATATCATAAAATTATCGCTGAAATCAAATGGGGCGTATAATACACAAATTCTCTAGTCGGATGTACACAAATTATACCTAACAGTCTAGGATAATGTCCACAAATTATCTTTTAGTCAGAAAAGGTTGTGATTTTGATTGCCGACAGACCGTGGTGTGGTCAAATGTAAGCGAATGTCCCCACCCCGGACACACAGTCATTATATTATTGTTGTCAATAAAATAGGAGTTACACCATCTAATAATTCAACTAGTTGCTTGTTGGCGACGAATTCAAGTGTCAAAAATAGCGAACACAATTGACGTTTAAATGTGACATGTTTACTGATACATCAAATCACCTAGGTTGGGCCACATTCTTATTTAGTTAATTTTTTCACGTGGGAATCAATATTGCGAAACGAAACATTACTTCATAGCTTGTTCGTACAAAAAAATGCTTAAGGGCGGTATCGGTGTGTGGGACTTTTTAACATGGTCGGATAGTACAAGACATTATTAAGTCTTGTGGCTCAAAGCTACACATAAAACATTGCCCGGTTTAAAATAAACATTGTCTGGTGACCATGGTGGGCTCGTCCCTACAAATCTATGATAAAACAACAAGTATTAACCAAGTGTTGAACAACACTATTTGCAACACACATTTTAACGATATTAATATTTCTGAAAACAGAAAAGTAGCATTCCACATGTGATATCAATATTATGTGAAAGAATTGTATTTCTAAATGACAACAAAAAAACATAAAAAAATATCTAACAATTCTGATGTTTTAAAAGGTAATTCTTTATTTTTCCCTTCTTTTTTAAAGTTCTTTTTAAGTGGTCTTAAGTATTTTAAGCAGTCTTCTCCGGTCGACATTATGCCAACAAAATATTATGGCATTCAACGTGTCTGTCCGCTGTTACTTTCTGTAGAATACTGATACACCTGAACGATGTTTCTGATGTACAAGTTCACTCTCCACATTCTTTTATGTGTCCACGCAACCACATGTGCTTAGGATTGATGCGATTCCGGTCAGCACCGAAGCAACCCACGCGAGATAGAAGGAATAGCCGAAGTCAATCGATCCAATAAACGAGCCACAAATAGAGTAGTACAAAAATGGTCCAAAGATAATTATAAATAACTTTGCTACATACTGTTTTGTGTGTAAATGATATAAAAAGAGAGTTTTTGTTGATCTAAATAGTATTACATGACGTCATTGCACAATGTGTGACGTCATCAAAATTTTACCAATATAAAAAGAAAGAAAATTTATTACTGAACAACTTTTCTGTTCATCATATCATGCTTACATCAATAGTTTTTTGTACAGAAGCTTCTAACCTAAAGTGAATTAGCCGAAAACATGACCTAAAAACAGCCGGCAGTTAAAGGGTTAAGATACTCCCAATATATGAACTATCTTTTACAACTCTACTGGTTACTTTCACTTGGTATTCAGGAGGATGAAACACTTTTCTGACTATGCCTGCTACATGACATTTCCACACCATTTCATGATTCCATTTTTATGTTTCAGTTTGACAAAACTCCTTTAGATATTGCGCAAGACAATGCGGACTACCATTTTATTCAGTTCTTAAAGGTAATGTCAATTATGTTTCATGTTTTACCATATGATTTAAACTTTGTATCAAAAATGGTTTTAGAGTAATGGTAGTATTAATATTCTACTTCCTTAGTCGTATTTAAACCATCGTTGCTCTACTGTTTTGTGATTTTGTTATCCATTGCCAAATTTTCATTATAAATTGATTTATACTTTTTGACACTTTTTTTTTTAATTAACATTTACATGGCTAAATAATTTTGCAATTTTCTTCGCAAAAGATTTTAAAATTTTGAAAAATTTAGGAGTTATTATTTCTCAGTACACTTTGTAATAGATATGACTTATGTGATATACTTAAGACTTTTATCATTATTAACTTAAATTTAGAAATGTCGGTTTGTTGTTTTTCCTTTTAATAAGTTTTTAATAATGGAATTCTGTATATAACTAAACCCAAGTAATTTATTTAAATGAATGTCCTCTTTAGAGTGCTGCACGAAAATATTCCACTTTCACCGACACTGAATCTCCATGCACATCCGGTGAGTTCAGCTTCAATGCATTGTTGACTCCAGTTTGAATTCTAATCTTTTGTTAAAAATTATTTAAAATTAATTTTTTTAATATTCTCTAACGTTGACATCATTCAGAATGGTAAGACCATTTACATGGAAAATACCACTTACATAGAGTGATCCCATTTCCACTTGCGGGCTTCATAATATTCAGATGAGTCACTTCATTAAAATAAAAATAAAATCCAATTTTGTTTTGCAGATTCTACATCAGCCTTTGAGAATCTATCTTCTCACTCAGGTAAAATTGCCTTAAATTTTGGTGTTTATATCTTAACTTTTTTTTTCGAAAATTGGAAGCGACTTTTGTGAAAGTTGACTTGAAGTTACAAAACAATATACTTAGTTGGGTATTTTTCCATGTTCCAATAAGGTTAGAGTTGTTGGTAAAATAAAAATAATTTGGTGTTTAAATCAATTCGGGGTGTACCTGTACCCTCTATTTGGGGTTTGCACTATTTCCTAGGGATAGCCAAATTGGGTATTCTAGAATGCCTGGTATTTTCAAATAGTAAATGCAGAGCCAGAAACTAATTTATTTCTTTTAAAATAAAATACAATAACTTTTGAAATTATATTTATGGAGATCCTAAACTTAAGAAATGTAGTAGATTATATATTTCCTACTACATGTGTTAATTTGTTGCAGATTCAAATTTCCAACGAGATTACCTTGGTAGCAACGTGGCTAGTGGTGCTCCAGTCCTATTAGAAGGTGCCAATCAAATCACTTTAACAGAAGCAGGAAAGTTGGCGCTTCAAAACTGGTCTACTCTCTTTGAGCAAGGTTAGCGTTCAATTTTGTTTTTATTCATTCGTACAGAAGTTTTGTTTTGTTTAAGTAGGATAGGATTAACACACGGGCAATCGTCAGATCACCTCGCGTCCACCGTCTGGTTACCGGAGCTTTTGCAGTGTGTTGTGTATGATAGACACGTTCCTCCAATTTGGTAGAACCCATTAATCCGCTGGGTTAAGGCAATGTCCGTTAAGTGCCTTGCCCAAGGACACAACCGACTAGCTAGCAACCAGTTTCGCACCTGCAACCTTTCGATTAAAAGGCGATGCACTTAACCGCTAGACTGACAGGCCGGACCAAAGTTTTGATATAATTTGTCAATGTGGTCTAATTGTTGAACTGGCTGTGAAGTCCAGCACATAGCACCAATGTCAAGGAATAATTCAGTGATTATCATCAACATGGCAACTCAACTATATATGGGTGTGCATCACCACCTGTGTATGCAAAATTAAAACACTAGTGTCACAGCGGAAAACAACAATGACATGGTAGGAAAGCATGAAAATGGGATCGAAACCATCGATGATTTAATTGAGAAGAACAACCAACAAAAGGTACAAGTGTTTGTTTAAAGTGTGTTTGACAAGAATAACTAACTTCACAAAATGTAAAATTTCAAGTAAATATTTAGATTCTTAACCATTAAAGCAGGCAGTTGATTGTAATAACTCTCCCACATTTTTATATACACTGAGATAAAACATTAATATCCTAATTATGTACATTTTTTATATCTCTATAAAAAATTCTGCTTCATTTTTTTGCTGTGTTGTATTCATGTATGTTCTTTTTTTCAGTTTTTAACCATAACATTGGGAAACCAAATTTTTACCTCTGTATCGACGGAGCAGTCAAATCAATCCCATAGTTTTGCATATACATCACCAACTAAAAAGTTAACAGGTTGGTTTTGTTCTTTTCTTTGTTGATTAAGTCTATTCTGTTTGAAGCAAATTTCGTTATAAAATCATCTATTTTAATATGATTAATTGATTATTATAATATTCCATTATTTTCTTTTATACACCCCTATTCATTGAGTTTAGTTAAAACTAATTGAAAAATAATTAAAAGTTGTTACTAACAGTAAATTATTTTTACTAGAGTTGCTTTTAAATTGCTTCTTTTAAAGAAGAGCCATTGGTAATCTTTGTACAGTAGGAAATAAGAAAGCTGTAAAAATGAGATAGAAAATAAAATCTGTTATTTATTCTTGCACACACAAGTTGTAAAAGGTATTACCTGCAACTTAAAACATAACATACAACTGTAATTTATATAAATAGCTATAATAAATGGTTTATTTAGGTGCCAAAAGAAAAAAGGCAACAGAAATTACCTCCCCTAAAAAGTAAGTTCAGTATATAAAAATTAATTTTACAGATAATCAATTATATGTTGTTTTCATTTATACCTGGTAAGAATACCTCTTTATGCCCACTTTCCAAGACTAACATCGATTGCTATAATTGATTAGTTGTTTGTTGCATAATAGGTCTGCAGTAAGAATACATACGTTGTTTTTTGTAAAATTAATTAGATCCCACAACTCCTTGCTTAATGCCACACCAGGCAGATTTTCATCAAACCAAAACTAGCAAAGTCTAAGCTATCATGGTTGATATAGAGTTTATGACATATTATTGAAATTCGGAATAATTGTCCAGGATTTTAAAACCGAGCTCAAAAAACGGGAATGCCACTTTACAGCGACAACTAACAGCCGCTCGTACCAAAGCTGAAGAATTTCAGGAGAAACTTGACCAAAAAGAGCGCGAGATTGAGTCTTACAAACATCAGCTTGAGGAATTACTGCAACATGCCAAAGTTTAATCGTGCCACTTTCTGTTTTTTTTTTGTATTTCTTCGGTGCTTCTTAAATCGTCGCTGTATTTTAAATACGAAAATATCGAAAAAATGGTTGTTTTGTTAAATAGTAAAACAGTATTACAAACACCAGAATTAGTCAGAATTTTGCATAATAAGGTCTAATACCATAAGTATTTCGACGGTTTAGTATTTGTGATTGGAATTTTGAACCACCGGTTTTGGAACTTTGATCTTTTAGTTAAAGGTTCGAATCCTTGCTGGCATGCTTTATTTGTTCAGTGGATTATTTCTTCTTTGAAATTCTATTTCAGATTTAAAACTGGTCGCTGGCTATTGAGTTGTGTCCCCAAGCAAGTCAGTTAGCGGATATTGCCTGAACTCAGTGGATTAATCGGTTATACCAAATTAAAGCAATGTTTCAAATCATACACAACACGCTGTTATAGCTCCGGTAACCAGACGGTGGGCTGGAAAGTAAAAAAATAAGTTATTTTTGACAACCTGATAAAACGAAATATCATGTATAATTAAAATCACAATCGAACAACGAACACAATTAAAACAGTTTGGGAGTAAATGTAAGTAAGAGACATAACGATATTCTGATTCTAGATAAAATCTAAGAGTCGATGTTTGTTTCCAAACTCGGAAATGACATCATCATAATTTACGGTTATATCACGATGTATATGAAGGAAAGCAAGACCATTTAACCGAGTTTCGCCCATTTTAGAACGCAAGTAATTTTTAATGAATTTCAAACTGCTTAACGACCGTTCTGGTTGCAGTTGTCACATGAAATGTGGTAAATATTTACAACAGAATCGAAATCCCGGAAAAGGTTTGGAGCTGAATACGTCACTGTACGCACCTAGCCACGAGTATCATAATGCCATTTGCTTTCACGTAAGTAATTTACTTCCACGTGAATATTAATAGCTACCACGTTAGTAACTTTTATAATCGGACCAATAATAACCGTTGTTTTCAATAATTTCACCGCAGAACAATAAGATAATGATGATGTCACATGGCGGGTAAAAACCCGTTTCGAGATGTAGTCATGGAAATTGCTGCTCCGTATAACCATTATAATAATTTTAAGGGGCTTACTTAGTATATCTGAGCAAAAGTTATGAGGTTACACATTACTCGTTTCCGTCCTAATGAATTAATTAGGTGTATATTTAGTATGTGCAGTAATGCTGCAACACGATTTGACCCTTCTGTGCAGTTCACCGCAAAACTGGGTTTTGTCATGCCCCGAAGAATTACGTCATTTTAGAATTGCGTTAGTCGAATTAAAAAAACATTGTTTTGTAACTATATTTCCAATTTAGATAACTTGTAGGCCTATTATACTTCAGAAAATGTTTGTTTTTTTATAGTTTTTATACGCCTTAAGAGTTCATAGAAAACCTATAACTATGGTGTTGGAGACTGGAGTTTTCTGTCGGTTTTCGCGTTATTTTACCTATTGCCTGAATAAAAGTTCAGCAATGTTATATAGAAACAGCAAATTGCTCTAAAATATGACGCATTTTATTGCATATCTATCTTTTTAGTTGTATGGCTTAAGTATGTTTAGCTATGGACACTTTGTGGTGTTTTGCAGCAGTGTGAGGCTCCCAGTAAAATAATGTAACGGGTGACATTACAATAACTTAAAACATGGGATTTAATGCAAGATGTCTAACGTGGTGCGATGGAAAATCGGTATGATTTTGTACTAATTGAACAAGCGGGGCTTTTTAATAGTTTTTATTATAATACCCAATTTTTTTGGCAAATTAGTAAGGCGCACGCACAGATCTGCATTTTGTTCTTTTTACTTAATTTGAAGAAATTTTATCAATGGATATTTTGTAATAAAAAGCTGTTAGATTTCGGGTAATGACATAAGTTTGGTGTTTTTTTAATTACAGTTAGTTTATGTATAAATATATATATATATATATGTGAGACGCAAAGTGTATTGCAGCACCGTACATATGTTTATGAGATCCCTTAATCTCGAGGTTTTAGTTAGTAGCATTATGAATTGTATTAACAGCGTTTGGTGTGTGTTCTTTTGGTTGAATTGCTGTGTTTTGCTCATACATATATATATATATCAAATTTTGGTCAGTTTTTAAGTTGTAATAGACTTTCATAACTTTAAATGGTAATTATATGTGGTATGTTATTTGACTGGCAAATGGGCAGTTGTTGCATGAGAAATTGTGCTTGTAACCTGGCCATTTTTACATATTTTTACTCTTTACTCCTTGCAGCTAAGTTAAACTATTTTACAGCTCTTTCTTAATCATAAAAATATGAACATGAAAAAATAATTCTATTAATCCATTCTAATTAAACCGAAAAATGTTTGTTCGAAATCATGTCAAGAATCTGGTGGTATAACATTGTATAAATGTTTTTCTTCAGTATAGAGGTTTTTACCTAAGAAAAGGTTAAGGCTGCAAAACCTTTGTTTTATGAAAAGTGTGCAATTGTAATATGTTTTCTATTGGTGGGAACCAATCTCTGAGGCATTTACTTGGTGAGAAGAAGTTGGAGCTTGACTATCATGAGGAAAAGCAGACTGAAAAATTCATAAAAACTCTGGTTAAAAAGTTAAAGAAGGAAAAATCCTTAGATGATCTTGAAAGAGCAATATGTCACCGAACACACGCCACCAAATGTGTTACAGTTTCAAGGTTGGTTTTAAGATTCTTATTTGGGCAAGAAATGAATTCTTTGTTTAGTTAAGTCCAGTGCGCTCAGTATACATTATCACTAAGACGGCTGACTAGTACAGTTGTCTATCATTGGACCAAAATTATTCAAGATAAAAACAATGCTACAATGAATAAATTTTATAAGTCTTAGTTTAAACCTTCTGACATATTCGCTCCATCACTTTATTGTAGTGGAAACCCAGACGTTAGGTCGGATAAAATAAGTCACCATAAGTGAAGCTTGTTAAATTTTACTCTGTTCCTTTTTTCCTATGAACTTTTTTGCACTTTATGCCAATTATGCTAAAATACAGGATCTTTTTTTTAATTTTTTAAAAGATCTTCAAAAATTTCTTTCAACATTTAACGGATTTTTTTATATTTATTGTAACATAGGGTAATTGACTACAGTAAGATGCATGTGCATTATTACATGTATAAACTATACAGCTAATCTAAATTTATCTCTGAATGCATCTAAATGTGAAGGTCGAAAAAAAAAAGTCCTAATAGCATTAAATACAACATAAACATTTTAGCTTTAAGCATTTTTTATAAAATTGTATATTTGGCTTGGAGTGTTAGGCTAAGTTATTAAAAAAAATCCTTACATGATTTGTTAATGCTGGTAACTGTACTTAACATAATAGTATTATCTTTATCTGATAAACGCAATGACTTTTGCAATACACTGTGACATAAAAATTGAATGTGACATATCTGATTAATGTAAAAAGACCTGGCAGCTTGGATGACATTTCCAATGATCAATTTAGTGGTGGTTGGAAATTTCAAATGATTTGTCAACTCTTAGCCTATTCTATTAAAGGTAGCACAACTCCATTGCATTTTGGTCTTTTGTTCCCACATGTTTCAAACCATAAACAAAGTTAACTACTTCAAATTAATATTCCAATATTTTCCTGCAGAAGTGAATGGAGGTCGATGTTGCATCAACCTGAAGTAATCTCAACTACAACCGGAGAGTATGTGAAATGTTATAGTTTAATCACTTTACCATTTGGTATATTGTAAATCCTAGTTTTGCAAAAGTAAGGAATTCACTCAATTATAGATTTTATGCTTCTTCATATAATGTTTAATTTTAATTACTGCCAGTAAACCTTAATCATGATCAACACGAATAAAACAGTTGATACAAAATATGCATAAATTAAGCATATGACATTTTCACCTTGTTGAAATGAACCTTGATTGTTCACAATAACAATACAATATTTGCATTAATGTAGACCTTAATCTTTAATGAAAAAAGTGCTTTAAATTTAAAATAAATTTGCAATAAAAAATAAATTAACCAACAGATTAACAAAATGACACAAAATGAAGTTGTATAAACTATAAACTTGCTGTTGCTATGTTACATAGGATTCTTTTCCTTAAAAATCAGCATTCTCCATTTAACTACACAACAACAGAATGGTTGTAAACACAACAACCACAGTAGACTTTTTTGATTTAACTGACAGCCAACACAACCATTGTTAGTGTTTCATTTTAGCACTGATTTTGCATTGCAAGGAAAACGGTAATTTAGAAAGTGACACCGATTAATCTAAAACGACAATGGTAATATATTTAACTATCCAACATCACTGCAATAGTGTCCTCATGCCTCCCTGTGATAAGCTTCCATTATTGCAACCAGATGGTAGCTAACAGGGCATTCAGTTAATATTGTGTCTAATTATTGATTATCCACAAATTATAACAGCTCAATTACTTTGAGCACAGAATGATATGGTGGGTATTTAAACAAGAGTGTTGAACCAGTCCACACTCTCAATATTTTAACGCTGGGTATATTTTATATTTTTAGGACGATTAACACGAAAGCACCACCGATCCTACCCCATGTATGGACGTGTAGATTCTGGAGGTGGCCCCATCTCAAGTCGGCATTAGAACTTCAATCGATAGCAGTTTGCTGCCATGGATTTGATAAAAACACAAACGATATCTGCATTCAACCGTATCATTACAACAAAATCGAAACACCAAGTGTGTATGATGCATTATACAAATTATAGGTCTAATATTTTAAGTGAATATGCTAAAAACTTTCAACCACATTGATAAGGATTGTGTAAGTATATCTTGGTCCCCAGTATTATTGTGAGCTCTGCACTCTCTGCTAAGTTTCTTACGTTTTGTGTTACAACCAGTGTTGTGATAATATGAATCAGGATTTAGCCTCGAGTATTGTGTATTAAGTTCCCTTAGATAACCTTACTGTTATATTTGTAATACATACACAAATTCTTATCTTTTAACCAAATGTTATTATCTACAGCACTGCCTCCAGTTCTGGTCCCAAAGTCAAGTGAACCACTGCCGTCACGGGACCAAATGCCACCGATCAATTTAGATGGAAACACAATACCAAAAAATGCAACTTACGTAGATGGATTGGAACCCCAGAGTTTTGGAATAGCTGGTATGTTGGGTTATGTAATCTAAAGCCGGTTTTTAAAAGTCAACACTTCATTAAGGTTATGCTATTTATGATTTATATTTCAACTTAAGCAAAATTTATTCCGGATCTGTAAAAAAATAATTTTTTCTATTGCATATCATGACACTATGAAACTCCACCAATATTTACAATTTTTAAAATAGTTACTAATAGTGGTGGAAAGTAATTAAAAAATAACCACAATATATTGTTGCCCCATGGTTGCCCAGAGACCCCACCACCGGGGTATATGAGCGAGGACAGCGAGGCAACCGACCATGACAGCAGCGCGGCCAACAGTCCCCACCCTCCTGCATATAACTCAGGTGAGGTTACTTATATTTCATGGCAAGTTCCTCTTTTTGCATTAAAAGCCATGTCTGTTAATCCTTACACTTAATTTTGCCCTGGAAATTAGGCAGTGAATGCAAGTTCAAATCAAAATTACAATTTATTTCAGAAACCGAAATGAATTATCAACCGACATTGGCCCCAGCAATGTTAGGTAAGTCGCAATGTATGTTGTGCAACATTGATGGCCCTGCACATTAGGACTTATTTTTTAGAAAATGTTCATTCCAGAATTTGACAACAGATGCGAATAGAAAATTATTTTTTATTTTACCAATATGTTCATGGGAAATCAGTCCGGTTTCTATCATTGCATGTCCCTGGACACGACACTTAATAGAAGTTGCATTTGCATTGTCAAGGGGTGGCAGATTCATGGTTCAACAACTCTATGCGGACACTCCTATCAACTACAGCAAGAATCTAGCCAGCGCGTTTAATACTAGCAGACTTAACCCCTATTTTCCAATGACTGTAGTTAAACATTAATTATCCTTCTTAACATTTCTTATCGCCGCCATGTAACTGCAGACGCACAGCCGGTGGCATATTGTGAACCTCCGTTTTGGTGTTCCATCTCGTATTACGAGATGAATCTGCGAATTGGAGAGACATTCCACGCGTCACAGCCTTCTTTGACTGTTGACGGGTTCACTGATCCGTCAAATTCTGAGAGATTTTGTCTTGGGCTTTTGTCGAATATCAACAGAAATCAACAAATTGAATTAACCCGACGTCACGTTGGTAAGTTCATTGGAGCAGGAAAATGCTGCATTGGCTTTGTAGTCTGTTTATTTTGATATTACTTTAATTTTAAACAAATCATTAGATTCCACTGTATCAAAGCAAAACCTAACTTAAGGTTGAACAGTCTTAATATTGAGTGTACAATAGTCCAGTTGATGCTAACGGTTTAGGGCAATGAAACTATAAATGCAAACTTCTGGTACTTGAAATGTGAACATGAAATTCTGTTTAATAAGCTTGTATAATGATCCACATTTTAAACTACGACATGAAATGGATTTTTCAATTTTTTGACTCACATCTAAACTTTCCAGGCAAAGGTGTACGACTCTACTACATAGGGGGTGAGGTGTTTGCAGAATGCCTGGGGGAAAGTTCAATTTTTGTTCAAAGTCCAAATTGCAACAAGCGATATGGCTGGCACCCTGCTACTGTTGTGAAAATACCACCTGGTAAATTTGTGGATAAATTTTGTAAAAAATTGCCTGCACTTACTAAAAATGGCAATTACCAACTTACTCACAAGACCAAGGCGGTCAGACAACAAGATAAACGTAACCTCCCGTCATTTCCCAGGTTGCAATCTAAAGATCTTCAACAACCGAGAATTTGCGGCACTTTTATCTCAACTGGTAAACCAAGGTTTTGAAGCGGTGTATCAGCTCACCAGGATGTGTACTATCCGAATGAGCTTCGTCAAGGGCTGGGGTGCAGAGTACAGGTGCAGTTATGGCTTTTAAAATAAAGTTTGTGGTTTCTGCACTAATCACTCCATTGAAGGAATGTCTTTCATTGACTTTATTAGTAAACAAAGTAGTAAACATAGTTTTATTGGGCTGTATAAAAATAATAGGGCCTACTGAACCTATAAAATGTACATTTGTGACAATTCAAACAAATAAACCCTGACAGGCGACAAACGGTCACAGCAACCCCATGTTGGATAGAACTGCACCTAAATGGGCCACTGCAGTGGTTGGATAAAGTCCTAACCCAAATGGGCTCCCCGGGTATTCCTTGCTCATCTATGTCATAAATATCAAACCTTTTGCCACAAATATCACGTTTTCCTCTATTTACTTTTAAGATAATGTGGAGTTTTTGAAACATTTTTTATCAAAAGTTTAAACTTAAATCGCATCACATAAAAAAGGCATTTGCATAAAATCACATAGCCTGCCCTTTTTACAAAAAACTATTTTGAATTTGCTGCCCATAAGGTTAAGATTTCTTGTTCGGCCAGTTTTTTAAAGATTTTTTTGCATGGGTCGTTATTTTTAAAATCGCTTCAAAGTTGTAAATAAAGGGAATTTTCCCATATTACCTAAAGCAGTTCCGGTAGGATCTGCTACATTTTCCGATGCACTTTTTCCGCTAAGTTCAGATTAAAGGTTTTTTCATGCTTCTGTCTAAACTATTTCAAGCGATCATATTGTTCGGTGGCCATCTATCTACACCTTATTTCCGTTTCTCAATTGCTTATTAACCGTGCTAAACCACCTGTACATCTGCGCAAAGTTAAACTGCCAGAGTTTGTTTTTACATCCAGCTACCACTTGTGTTCTCTCCCCATTAAAAACTGGTTTGTTCTCTGATAAAACAGTGCCATCGATCTTTTTTATGTTGTTGTCATGCTTCTTATACTGTGCCATTGATGAAGTGTAAATAAAGCATTTATTTGTAAGCTTACAGATTTATTTTGTGTAAGAAAGCATGGTTGGTTGGTCTTTCTTTACCAGGCACCTTTCTTAATCCCAACAGCCCAGCTGGTTTGACAAGAAACCTACATTTTTTAAAAGAAATCGACAAAAAGAATTCACAATGAACTTTTTTCATTTCGATGAAATAAACCACTTTATAAAGTTATATTGGAAACAATAGAATGGTAGTGTAGTACGAAAGGGAAAATTACCAAAAACCTAAAAAAGATCTTTGTAACAACACTATCAGAAAAAAGTTTATTTAGAATAACAAAAGAAACAAAAACGAATTGACACAATTTAACAGTTTCTCCTCAATTTAAAGTATATGATTTTAGATATAAAAGCACTTTAAAAGGTAAAACAATTAAAATTCAACCAGAATTGGCAGAATCACCAACAAAATTATACAGCACCTCAAGAAATTTAGTGAAAAAATTTGGGAAACAATGCAAATTAGATAATATGGAAGTAAATTCCGTCAAAAATACATTATTAAGTAATTCTAAGTAAAAGGACCGGCCCTTTATAGGTAAAAATGGAAAAATGTTGATTCTAGACATGTAAACACCATTAAAAATATTCAAAAAATAAAATAAGCTGACCAGATAGAAAGGTCACACAATGGTAGGGTCCTCATTACAGACACGCGGGACTGATGCTTGAGCTCGGCCGTCTTCATCGAAGAATCGTCGAAACGTAAACTCGAAAAAAGCATGTTCCCCAGGTCCCAGCTTCAGGGTTCCGTTGTTCATCGTCGCATCCTTTCCGGAAGTAAAAATACTATCTCCACCAGGTGGCAGATCGAAATTCGAGGTGTCCTCCGAAAACTTAATCTGTGATGTCATAATTCGGTTAGCACTGATTGTTTCATTGACTAAAAAAACATTTTAAACTTTCATATTTATATAAAAAACATATTTGAGGTAAAAACTATAACTAAGACTTCTGTTAAAAATCTGTAATATAAAAACAGATTAAAAATTTAGAACACATGCCAAGTAACAAACTGACACTTGACTTAATTAGAAAATGTTTACTCCACATTATTTCCAAATTTGTAATCACCTCTGGGACAAATGGGGCTTTGATTTGTCGCAAATTTTCCCAGTTTATTCCAGCAAAAAAGTCATGCTGCTTGACCGCTTCAGCCCCTCCCTGGCTTCCTATGCGCTCGTGCTGGTCACAACACAGTCGTAATATGATGTCGGTGGTTTGAGGGGCCAACTGAGCATGTGCAGGTATACGGAGGCTCTTACGGTAGTTTATCACCTGGTGGGAATTGTTTGTTAAGAATCATGAAAAAAAGCAATAAAAAATGAGCAAATCAAATTACCTTGAGCTGTGTCTCCGATGGTGTGTCTGAATGAAACGGGGGACTTCCAACAACCATTTCATATAAAATTACCCCCACACTCCACCAATCACACATTTGGGTGTAGCCTGGTGGTAACGTAGAATTATTTGTAATTTAAGGGGTGAAACATTGTTGGAACTATTAAAACTACTAATTGGAAATAAAAACTACAGATTTTAAGAGTTTTAAACTGATGTTTTCATGAATACATGATTGTAGGTCCTACTGCGGGTTGGTTTTAAATACCTTCTCTGAGCAATACTTCGGGGGCGATGTAATTTGGGGTTCCAACTAATGATCGTGCCACATGTCGATTAGCATCACGCATTCTTCTACGATCCAATGTCTTCATCGGAACGTTGGACCATTCGTTGCTGAAGTCCATGCTGTCTTGTCGTGTGTGGCCGTCTGAGTGGTTTTATTAAAACTATTTAAGATAGAGGGCTTATGGGTAAAAGTGGGATGTGTTGGTTTGCTCCAATGAACCAAAAGGAAAGACCAAATAATTAAACAAATACTGATTCACCAGTAATAAAAATTTCATAATAGAAACAGCCATTTATATATAAAAAAGTCAAAAATGGACGACTATGCTGTCTTGTTGGCAGGATAGTTCTATTAAACGTAAGTTTGGAAATGTGTTATGCGACAGGAGACAGTCAAACCGACTGATTTGTCAAATACTGTAGGCAGATTTACATTGGAGATTTGTCTTTGCACTGATGTAGTTTCTTATTCTAATTAAGTGGGGGAGGGTTAAGTGCAGCGTTTACGGCAAAGAAAAACATGCAGGATTAGGATTACTGTAAGGGTCAGGTTTTAGTAGTCAGATGACCACAATTTAGTGTGGTGAGTAATCTGTTACCTTTAAGATAATACTTTGAGTCATGTGTCCATCTAAATCCAGTGCAAAGACCAAAGTCGGTCAGTTTGATGTGGCCGTCTCTATCTATCAGTATGTTGTCTGGTTTGATGTCTCTGCATGTTGGCCATATCAGTTATTTTGCTCTGGCATGCATAAGCCAGTCATGCACCTTGTTATGGTATGGGCAAAAATGATCACCCAAATGAGAACAAGATTAAATCATTTTAGTTTAAACATTAGATTG
>CH002653.1:1678950-1698118 GCA_000149265.1 Ciona savignyi | reverse complement strand
ACGATTACTTTTCAGCACAGTTGGTGTAAAACCAAGTATTACCTCTGCAATATTGAGCTTGGGGTCTGACAATACATCATGTTTAATATCATGGAGTGATGGGGGAACACCTGGGGTAATTGGAGCAAGGGTAAGTTTTTTGTGTGTTAGTATTGTCGAATAAGTATAAAATTACTGTTACCTGGGTTTAAAATTTACTGAAATAAATATATGAATACCCCTTTTTGTGTAATTTTAATTTAAAGAATTTTTGTTTAATTTACAGACTTTTCGTTTACATATCTTAACTCAATAAGTTGGAGGGCGTGTTTAGTTCCATACCTTCTTTAAATAAATTAATTTGATAATTGTGTTTTTTAGGGTATTTGTTGCAAGTTTTCACCATAAAAGCATAAATAAAATAAACTTCTATCTAATGATGATTAATAAAAAAATGACAAGTGTCCACTGAAGCATTGTTTTACAGATAATAGTTACCAGTAGTGTACACAGAACAGCCAAAGGAATGACACATGGTGTTAACAAAACAGTTCATGAAACATCCCACAACTTGTATAACTTCCCAACTAAAGCAAATCGAAAACATGAAATAACTGTCGCTGCAAAAACTTGTTCCGAAGTTGGGTTAGCTGTTGTTGCAACTGGACAATGCATAACACCAGTACAAGGTAATTGGTATAAATTTCCACTTGCAAAGGAAACCACTAATAAGAGGTAGTAAAAGAAGGCAAAATATATACAACATAATAACGATTATTCGTCAATATTAGATTATGGTAATATGACAGTTATTCAACAGTATTAGATTGCAACAGTATGATTTAATTTAAAACTATAAAACTGTTTAAAATTCACTATTTCAATTTGCATTGTATTAAACTATTCAAAAATAAAATGTATGTCCTTTTCATGATGAACTCCTGCACAATTGAATGTTATAAATGTAACATGTTTCTATATATTTATTTTCACCTAAAGTTTAACATATGGTCATCTATGTAAATTATTATTGTAAAAAAATGCAGAAATGGTAAATAAATTTCAAACACTTAGCACCCAGCTATATGGGAACACCCACTGTAGAGGGGAGCTCTGCTCAAAGCGCCTACCTAACAATAAGCAAACCAGATGAGTCAAACGGACCAATCAGGTGACAGTATACTTCAGTAAAGAAATACCATAATTTTAAATTATCTATAACGTATCTTCCATTGTTTTTTGTGCTTTCTTGTTTTGTTATTGTAAAAACAGAATGCAGAATGTTTTTTTAAATGTACTTGAATATGCCTCTTTGTTTAATGTGTGGATTCAATTCAATTCCAGCTGTTATGTTGTGATTGGATACACAGGGACAAGCATTGACAGAACTTCTTATACATGGCTTCAAATAAGAAACATAATCACCAACAATAATACTTCTATATATTGTGTGGCAACTCTACCAAGGTATGTTCTCATACAAGTTGTATATGAGAGCAATAATGATTTGTGATCAGATTTAATGAAGCAAGAAAGCAAGTAAAGTTGTCATCAAGTGACACAACACAATGTTCACTGGGATCAGCTGATGTCATTAAATGCACCAACAAACCTATGACCAATGGACTAATATACATGTAAGGATACTAACATATTCTTTATATAATATTCTTTTGTAAAACATATTAAAATTGGAAAGGCCTACCTTATTGTTTTACCTAGTCTAAAACTGTCCATTGCCAGTTTATGCAATTTGCACAACCATCACCTGAAGCCTTGAATAAGTATAATTAGCATTGGATTGATGCAATGATTTTTAATTGGGCTTCATTCTTCATTACTTATAATATTGGTTAAAAGATAAAATAATTCCCAACTTCTTAATTTTAATCTGACTATTCCAGATTCCAGGTTGTCTCAATAACTTCAGCTGATGGAGTATACTTGACACAAACTAGTCATGCAGTTGTCACAACTCCAACTTACTTAGGAACTGGATCCACTCAAAATAGCAATACATCCACAACAGCAAGTAATTAATAAAGAAATTCTACTTTCAAACTTCCCTTAGATTAACTAACTTTTACTTTTCAGTTGCAGTTGTTTCTGTATTATTGGTGCTTGGTGTTTTAATAGCTGCTGGTTACATGTACAGGAAAAACAGGTATTTATATATATATATATCTATTTAATGGCTCCAAATAACTACAAAGTTCAATTTAGAAAAACAAATTTATATACTATTTAAAAGTTCCCCACAAATAACATTTTAAATACTTTATTTCATCTACTAATGAATTTCAGGTCACAGCAGACATCATTAGAAATAAACAATCTTGCAGAACCTGAAGGTGTATTTTTTTCTTTTTTACCTAATTTTTTAACAAAATTAAAAAGGTGATTGTGTTTCTAATAAGAAACACTACAGCCTTTATACATTATGTAGTGTTTCTTATTAAAATCTTTTTGATTAAAACTGTTTCTTATTAAAACCCTAAACACATATCTCATGTTTAGTAAAAGTGGTTATATTTGTCATTAAGTATACTGGATATGTTAAACGTATTAGCTACCATATAATACCAGCTGTGAGATATTCAAAACAGCTCTTGCTTTACATGTCTGTTAATGGGCATAGCCAATTAATGTACATTGTTCTAATTTTATGTTCTGACCTGTCCTAAGTGTTTATTTTCCTCAAATTACTTAACACAAAACAGATACAAACTTTGATCCAACTTGTGTTATTATGAGTTGAAATATAATGAATAATGTACAATTAATTACATTTAACAATCCAATACTGCAACTACAGAGATTTTTTGACACAACAAAAAACAAAAAAATAGAAATAATAAAATTATTGTGTACACAGGAGAATATGTAAACCTGGATATTGTGAAGAAGCCTAAATGAGACACTCAGCCAGTCATACTATGTTAAAGCATACATGCTCAAAAGGAATGTAATTAGTGGTATTAAAAATATATCAATTGTGAATACATTTATTAATAAATTTTAATCTTGTCATATATTTGTAGTCATAACGCAAATTTTTTTGTATTTAGTTAAAAAAATTATTTTTTGTCGATGTTTTTCTTTTTGCTAATTTTGTTTAACTTTCCCTTTTTTTATGTATGTGATCTTAATAAACTAAACAGATTATAAAAATGTTTAAGAGTTTATGATTGTTCCCATTTCCATATATTATAACTTGAAAAACATTTTTTCTCAGTGGTTTTAAATTCAGATGTTTAAATTTTGTTTGTAGAAATATAATATTTTGATTTTGTTTTAATTAATTGTAATTAAAGTTATTGTAACTAGTGTGTTTTAAGCAGGTTGCAGTGTTTACCTGTCTTTTGGTAGCATGACAGAATGGTCTAGGATTCTGGTTTTAGACACCAGTCATTTTTAGGTTATTTTATATGTCTAATTAGATGGCATCGGAAATAAAAAAAATCTCTTCTACTGTAGTAAAAACAAGAAGTTTATATAAGTATCAAAATATCATTTTTCAATCCATTATTTTTTGTATATCATTTTTATATGTAGTAGTTAAAAATACACTGTAAAGATTTAAGTGTGATGTAAGTACCAAACAGGATACTGTTAACAAATATAACATTTATTGTTTTGTGTATAGAACCTAATAAAAAGCTTGAAATATAAATATTAAACATGTAATTGTAAGAACTCTTAAACGTTATCAGATGAAGCTATTTTAATGTTATGTAAATTGACAAATAAAATATTGATTTAGTTTTTATACAACCACAATACAGTGATTTGGTCATTAACATATAGAACTTTAATGTAATCGAACCAGCCTATAGTTTAAATTAATATTTCAGTTTAAATGTAAACCACTAGAGTCTTTCTAGACTCGCAAGAGACAAATCAGTTTAACTTAACAGGAATTTGGCAAAATAACTTGTGGATGTTGAATATAAGGTTGTAGGGATTTTCAGGAAATAAAAACTTTTTTGTTTTCGAATTTTGACAAAAGGAAACTGTTGAAAAAGTTCCTTTATGACCATTTTTTAGGGGTTAAATGGTTTACACGCTTAAACATAATGATAATCATGACTATTAAACAATTTAGAAATTTGGTTAAACACCAATTTTATCATTATGATACAATAAAAATTGTATGTGACTGCGGGTAGCTAATAAACTTAAAATTAATTTTGTTTATGGAAAAATTGGAACTTTCTAGTATATACCTGTTTAAAACTATACTAAGCATAATAGTCAATTGTTACATGTATATTGTTTTTCAAAAGACCTTGCAAAGTTTCATACATCTGAATTTTTCCTGAAAAATATGCATTTTTTTAGAATGTAGATACATTTTTTGCTATAAATATTCAATATTCCATTTTTATCCTGGCTAGTGTCTGCACAGTTGTGTTCTTTTAACAAAGTCAATTCATTATATCATAACTGTATTTATGTCTGATCTGTATTTTTAATTTAGAGCATATATTGTTAACTTGGTAAATATTTTTGTTAAATTTCAACCCACCAAGCCCATGCATAGCTGTTTGAGCTTTAATGATAAAAAAGTAGTCTTTAACTAAATTTAATTGCATCAATTTTTTAGAAAACACTTAAGGTAAGCCACCAAGCAACTGTCATTTGAAATGCTATCAAATGTGTAGTTATTTGTCCATTGCCGCATGATGGGATACTAACCATTTTGGGGTGATTGGTTGGGTTACATGTAGGATCTGAAATCAATTTAAATTATCAAGCATTTAACAATAATTTTATTATATTGTTGGTAAACATAGCTTTGTGTTTACAAAATATTATAAAATGCATTGATATAGTGCAATCCGAAGAACAAAGATCTTGCAATTGTTATTTACGCCATTGTATAGTTACGTCTAAGATGCAAACGTTTCATTGTTGTTTACCTCCCACACTTAATGAGCTTTGTACAAGGAAATGTGGGTGTGACTTTTACAACTTCTCAATACATTTTTACATGTCCAACTTCCGAGTATAAACCTACCACCCATTTCCACCTTCTGAATATAAACCTAAGCTACATGCTGTGGTCATAACAGTCTTTGTTACTGGTAGTCTAGGTTGCTTTCAAAATTAAAAAAGCTTTTGCACGGTATAGCTCAGTTGACCAGTATGAACTAGGAGTTGCTACAAAATTATGGATTTTCTACACATGGTAGCAATATTGATCTTGATTCAGAATTTATGCAATGGTCAATGTAAGTTTAATTTGTTAAGCTTTAATAGGCCAAGTCCTGAAAAATATTAACTATAAAGGTTCAACTTATTTGATGTTACCTGTGCATCACTACAACTGATAATAAAGTATTTATACAAGTTGTTCAAAGTTCGGAAACTGCAGCGATATCATTAAATTTAAGACTAAAATAATTGATTGAGACTATTTCCTTTTCTCAAAATAAAGTAAATTTATATATCTTGTTTGTTTATATTCATTTTAACAATCTAAGTAATTGGAGTGAATAGTGAACATTGATATTGACACTGTTAACTTTCCAGTGTCAACAACACAACCTAAACAAATATGGATAAAGTAGGTTTTAACTTGTTTTTAATTTTTTATTTTAACTACAGGCTGGTTGTAATGTAGGCACATTTGGTGAATGAGCTGTAATAAAAAAACTGTTTTTGTAAAGTTTCAGTTTCATAAATACCCCTCAACCACTACACTGAACTGTTTTTAATTTATGGCCACATAGCTTGGCCTTTACGAAGGTTTGCTAACCACTTTCCTTAATTCTTTATCATAGATAAATAAACTTATTTCTGACAAAACAGTCAAAATTTAGTTTTTTATCATTTGTCTTCGACAGTGCAACATTGCAAGTATATAAGACTATTAGCCGGGAAAGTTAAATAATTGTTGATGATAGTGTTATCCTAACAACTGGGCCCTCTTTTTTTGTGAAATAAATTGATTGTTCATAGGAATTTGTAACAAATAAAAAATGCAATAGATGATTTTTAACATGAAAAATAGATGTTGTTAACACATGGAATTAGAATGCAGTCTTTCGTAAGTTTTGTTGTCGTCTTTTTTTCTACTTTATAAATTGGACTAAAAAAAGATAAAAAACTAAAAATGGCAAATCATTTTAACAATAGCTAAGAGGTAGCCTATTATTCAAATTATGTACGATAAAGACCGTATTGTGTTGGTAGAACTGGGAACACGGTGCAAACGGAAACAAGTGTGAAAATTTAGGTTTTTTATGAGTATGAATATTCCAAGCTGTGGTAAGATCACAAAAAATTTTCTAAGTTATTCCCAATTACCAAATTATTTTTCTTATTAAGCACCAAACAGACATTTTGTCAATTCAGCAATTTTAATTAGACATTTGTAATGAAATTATCTACACTTGTTATTGCAATTAATCTTTAATGATAATGATCCTAAGTTTCGGTGCTAAGTTTCTCCTAAAGATACATCCGACTAATAAGAAGCTAGTTTTGATCTAACAACCTTTCACGTGGTGACATTCCTCTAATCAACTATGGTAACAGGGAAGAGTTATAGCAGTGTCATTTAAAGACTAACAGTACCAATTTTTATTATATTATTGTGATGAAATGACATATTTGCCATTTCTTTTTAGTACAGTACAAAGGAAATTACTTCTTATTTTCTCCACAAACTGCAAATTACAATGATGCAAAATCAGCATGTATTGCACAAGGTGGACATCTTGCAATCATACCAGATGTGGAAACTCAAGTTTTCATTATGAACACTGGCAGTACTTACAAAACAAAGGAAAAATGGATGACTCATAATACAGAAGGTGTAAGATAATTTATGCTAGGGACAGACTACTTATTTAAACCAGTCATTAAACTATATATTAAAAAGTTCAATGTTTTTCACCACAACCAATAAATTCTGGTAAAATATTTTTGCATAACCTAATTTATGTTAATCATGCATGACATAGAGCATTAAAATATACATTCCAGCATACATAGATGCAGTGAAAACATCAGATGGAACCGGTTGGAAATGGAGTACCACTGGAGTCAAGTTCTATTTTAACACTACACAACGTGGACCTGGTGGTAAAATTTGTTTGTCTGTGATTTTATTGTAATACCAAAATTGTATATTGCATAAAATATTTTAAATAATAAACAACAGATTGGTAACAATTAAAAATAAGCACAGTGTAAAATAAGTAAACTGGAAACTAAAAAAGTTATATTTTAAAACTGAAAACCGTAATGATTTAGATTGTAGATAAAGCATATTTGCTTAAGTGTTTTTAATTATGAACAATGAAACTAAAAAATACAATCTAAAATACACTGGAAACTAAATTAGGTTCTTTTAGGATGTAGATTGTAAATAAAGCATAATTGTTAACAAGATAAAGCTAATGCTGTTTTTCTGTTACAGGGCCAAACATAGTAAATGGACACTACAATGATTGGCATATTTATCAACCGGGTGGCCTCAACAAGGACAACGCAGTCATTGAATCAAATTATGGAGTCTATAGTTGGAGTTGGAAAGCTGTTGCATCATCAACTGTAGCTCACTACATTTGTCAAGTTAAAGGTAACTTTTAAATTTATAGTCAATTTACTTAACATCTTGAGATCTTTAATTAAAATTATTTTCTTATTATAAATTGGACAGGATATTTATTTTAAACATTTTTATTGAATAAAGGCAGTCCTAATAATGTGTCCAATGATCAAAATACAGTGTGTTCCAAATTGGGTTAGAAAAGCTTACAGTAGTTTATTTTAACTAATTAAATTAAATGCCCTGACAACATCCATTAATTAATTTCTCAAGACAACCAAAAAGACAGTAATCATGTTAATTACTGAATTTAGTCTCGGTACTGTCTTAGTTGTCATATTTGTCGTTTTAGCTTGGGAATACTACAAAGGCAGCTACTTTTTATTTTCCCCACAAACTGCAAATTACAACGATGCAAAATCAGCCTGTATTGGACAAGGTGGACATCTTGCAATCATACCAGATGCAGGAACTCAAGCTTTCATTAAAAACACAGGCATTGCTTACAAAACGGAGGGGAAATGGATGTCTAGTAATTTTAAAGGTTTAAAATAATGGTTCAAGCTATGAAATTTTATAATTAAATTCTAAAAACACATTGTTATTTAAACTAGTCTTCATACTACATGGTTAAGTAGTCATTGTTTTGATCACAATTAGTACATTATAGTAGAATAGCTATTTTTGTAACTTTAACGCTGTTAACTATACAAACCAAAAATGATGACATAGGATAGAATATAGGATAGGATAGAATGTTCATGTTTATTTCTGAGGATGGAAAAACCAAGGGATTTAACAAACGGGCGGAGCTAATGCAGTGTGTTGTGTATGATAGACACGTTTCTTTAATTTGGTAAAACCCATTAATCCGCTGGGTTCAGGCAATATAGGATAGGATAGGAGGATAGGATATTCATCTTTATCCCTGTGAATGGGAAAACCAAGGGGGTTAACACACAGGCAATCGACAGATCACCTCGCGCCCATCGTTGGGTTACCGGAGCTATTGCGTGTATTGTATATGATCGACACGTTCCTTCAATTTGGTAGAACCCATTAATCCGCTGGGTTCAGGCAATGTCTGTAAAGTGCCTTGCTCAAGGACACAACCGACTAGCTAGCGACCAGTTTCGCACCTGCAACCTTTCGATTGAAAGGCGACGGACGCACTTAACCATTAGACCAACCGTTCGACTAAACATACATTCCAGCGTACATAGATGCAGTAAAAACATCAGATGGAACTGGTTGGGAATGGAGTACCACTGGAATCAAGTTCTATTTTAAAACCCACAACGTGGAAGTAGTGGTAAAATATGTTTATTGTTATTTTTTTGTATACCAAAACGGTATGTTGCATTAGGTGATTTTATGCTGTTTGTCTGTTAAAGGGCCAGACATAGTTAATGGACAATACAATAATTGGCATGTTTATCAACCGGATATATCAAGCAATGACAATGCAGTCGTTAATTCAGTTTTTAAAGGCTATAGTTGGAGTTGGAAAGCTGTTGCATCTTCAACCGAAGCTCACTACATTTGTCAAGTTCCAGGTGACTCATATGTATGCTAAGACGGTCATATTATACCTGTTTATTGGACAATAACAGTCCTTATAACATGTGTAGTGATCAGATTGCCTTGTATTCCTATTCGATTTAAAAAGGCCATCTTACAGGTAACAGTAGTTCGTTTTTATTTAATTCAATTAAATACTAGGTAAACCTATGATGTATGAATTAAGATTGTAATAAAATGCATGATATTAATAAAATAATGTCAGCATTTTTATCCAGAAGGATTATTTAGTCAAATTAATTCCCAGAATTTAGATATTGACAAGATAATGCACATCATCAAATATGATTAGTAGTTTGTTGTATATATTTTAGATATTTATACTGTTAGGTTAAAACACTGGGTTTAGAACTTATCTGCTAAGTGCATTGTCTAATTACATATCCAACTTAACCAACAACTGCTAAAAGCTGACCTTGTGTATTTTATTTTCTTAGTTGACACATTTCTCATTTCAACTTGGGAATACTTTAAAGGCAGATACTTCTTATTTTCTCCACAAACTGCAAATCACAGTGAAGCAAAATTAGCATGTATTGGACAAGGTGGACACCTTGCAATCATACCAGATGAAGGAACTCAAACTTTTATTAAAAACACTGGCAGTGCTTATAAAATTGAAGGGAAATGGATGACCAGTAATTTTGAAGGTTTAACATAATGCTTTAAGCTATTACCTTCTGTTTATTTTTAAACAATTTAATGCTAAAGCACACTGCTTATTCTAACCAACCAGTATTCATTACCAAAGTTATATTACCTAGAAATATAACGCGGAAAACGATAGTCGAAAGTTAAAAGTTAAACCCCACGAGAGGCTACAGTCATAAAAATTATACATTTATTAATTAAACCGTGCTCTTTAAACTGATAATTTTTGATTTATAAAAAAATGTAAAATATTAATACTGAATATGAATATTAATATTATTCACGCATTTATAGAGTTTTCGACATTTATTCCTTTGGATATGTTGTAGCCCTGCAAATACCTTCAAAAGTATTTTATACATAAATTAAACATAACCCAAATGATGGCACACACATTCCAGCATACATAGATGCAGTGAACGCATCAGATGGAACTGGTTGGGAATGGAATACCACTGGAGTCAAGTTCTATTTTAAAACTACACAACATGAAAATGGTGGTAAAATACATTTTTTGCTGTTTTTTATTGAAATGTCAAAATTGTTTTTGCATGAAATATTTTTAAGTATGAATAACTAAATTTTTATTTATTAAAAACAAGTACAGTGTAAAATAAGTTCACTAAGTTAGATTCTACAAGGATCTACATTCTAGATAAAGTGTAAACAAGATTAAGTTAATGCTGTTTATTGGTTACAGGGCCAAACATAGTAAATGGACTGTACAATAATTGGCATGTTTATCAACCGGATGGATCCAACAAGGACAATGCAGTCGTTAATTCTGATTTTGGAGCCCATAGTTGGAGTTGGAAAGCTGTTGCATCTTCAACCATATCTCACTACATTTGTCAAGTTAAAGGTGACTTATAAATAAATAGAATATGATATTTATACACGTTTATTCGAAAATGATTCCATTTAGTAATTTTAATGATCAGATTAACTTGTTTTTATTTGGGTTTTACAGGAGTTTATTTCTAATTAGTAATATCAAATACTCTGCCAACGTATTATTGCCTTCCCAATGATACTACTATAAAGATAGTGATTGGGGAAACTTAGTCTAGCATAGGATAGGATATACATGTTTATCTCCGTGAATGGGAAAACCAAGGAGGTTAACACACGGGCAATCGTCAGATCACCTCGCGCCCACCGTCGGGAGCTATTGCAGTGTGATTGGTGCTGTGTATGTTTAAGACTTTTATTAAATTTAGTAGAACGCATTAATCTGCTGGGTTCAGGTAATGTCCATTAAGTGCCTTGCCCAAGGACATCACAGTAAACCGCCAGACTAACCGGTCGAACAAAGATAGTCTGGATCCCATGATGCATGAATTGAGGTTGTCATAAAATTTAGTTATACATGATATTGTTAAAATAATATCAGGACTTTTATTTAAAAAGAATATTATATGGGTCTTATTTTGTGAATATGAAAATTACACAGCACATCATCAAACAAGAGTTAATGTAGTTTATTGTGTGTACTTGAGAGATTCCTATTGTTGCTGTAAAACACAGTGAATTTAGAATATGTACATTAAAAGCATTGTCCAAAGATATATTTAACTTAATGTACATAACCTAAATTTTGATCTAACAACCTTGGGCTGGAAGTTGACTGTCCAAACAAACTGAGCTATTGGCTAAATATATCGGAATATAATTTGCAAGATAAAAATACATTTTTTTAATTTGTATTTTTAAATTTAAATTTTTAAATATATATATATATAACTGCCTATCTGATGTAACTTTAATTATTGTTCTTATATTTGTCATATTTAAAGTAACTTATGTATATACTTCCACCCACCCAAACACTGGGAATATTTATTATTTTTGTTTAGTTTGTCAATGAATTAAAATTTCAGTGAAAAACACAAAGCTTGTTGTATCAAACATGACGTTAAATGTAAAGTACGGAGCAGATTATGTGGATTGTAATCCAGACCTCCACCCTGGACCTCCTGTCTCTTGGATGAGGTAAATAAACAAGTTTATTTTATGGGTCAGGAAAGAATAAGAGAATAGGCAATAATATTACCCAGTAAAAATTCTTAGTGATTCATACTTATTAATCCACGTATGGGTAAAGCTTGGGAGGATAGAATAGGATATTCATGTTTATCCCCGTGAATGGGAAAACCGAGGGGGTTAACACAGGGCAATCGTCAGATCACCTCATGCCCATCGTTGGGTTACTGGAGCTATTGCAGTGTGATGTATATTATAGACACGTTCCTTTAATTTGGTAGAACCCATTAATCCGCTGGGTTTATGCAATGTCCATAAAGTGCCTTGCCCAAGGACACAACCGACTAGCTAGCGACCAGTTACGCAACTGCAACCTTTGGATTGAAAGGCGACGCACTTAACCGCTAGCCCAACGGGTCGGACAAAATATAGGATTACCTCTAATGGTGTCTCATTGCTGAGGTTTGCTTTTGTTTAAGTATTTTATTAGGGAATTGACATGGAGGAACTAACTTACATGTTTACAGCGCTTTTTAGTTAATGCCATAATAAGCTGTGAATAATTTAACTAGTTTCAATTAAAAAACATAAGTAGGTGCCTTTACAACCTTCTGGTTGATAATCAGCAGATCACTTTTACAACCTTCTACTTTTACTTAATGTACTTGTTCAGTTTATTTTCCTAAATGTAAAACCTCTTTAATATAAAATAGCAAGGAATTCGATTCTTTATAACTTTCTCTATTTCAGAAATTCTCAACTGCTCTTATTAAATGCATCTGCTAGAGTTTATCAAACAATAAAAAAATCCTTTCCATATAATTCAGCACGATTGTATTTCACACGTGGAATAGCACAGGATTCAGGTGTTTATACTTGCAATGCTACATCATATGACCAATCTACAGCTACAACTGTGAAAAGTAAGTTTAATCGTGCGTGAATTTGTTATATGCTTTGTTGTAGATGCTAATAAATAAATCTATACTTTGTACTTAAATTGTGGTTACCAAGAGTTGTGTTTACTGTTGTACGCAATTTGTTGCTTCTTTCAACAGAAACAAATTGTGATGTTGGTTTAACATAGTTTCAATAATTGTTATAAAAACTCCAGTTGATAGAAAGCCAAGAATTTATGCAACAAAATTGTCAACATCATCGTACACTTGCAAATTTATCGGAGACTCCACTCCATCTGTTCACTGGAAGATTAATGACATCACAATCAGCAAGGAAATGCCGTTTATTACAACCACAATGCTGAATGAGCATGAAGTATCGAGTGAGATTTCCAACTTATTAATATTTGGAAGTCAAGATGTTGTTTCATGCTGGGCAAGTAATTCCTATGGCAGCTCTGAGATGACATCACAATCTGCATTCCCTGGTGAGGATTTAATTAAAGGTTGATAAGTTTTTTAGTGAGAAATAATTTTTAAAACTATTTGTATTACAAATATGAAATGTTTTATGCATATGTTTTGTATTTTATTGGAAAATTTTCTTACCACTTAAATATGAAACAATTACCTAGATAACAACCCAGGATCTAAGGCTTAATACATATAATTTTAACATAAATCTCCTGATAACATTCATAACTTTTAAACACACAAATTTTTTTTATAATTTTATCCAAAGACAACTATGTATGAATTTTTATATGTCGAATTTCTGACCTACAAATCTCACAGCCGTATAATATTTTCAGACACTCCAAGCACATCAGGAATTGTATCACTTGGTGCTTGTCCTGGCAGCCAACTACAGGTCACTTGGACAGATCTAACTAAGACAAATGGAAGTATTACTTACAGCATAAGTGTTAATGCTTCTGGACAAACCCTGATAAAATATTTTAGCCAAACTTCAACAAACGATAACAAATATTCAACCAATATTGATAATTTAATGCCACGCACATCATATATCATAGAGGTAATATATATATGAACGATTGAGAGTTCAATAGGGTATATGTTTTATCCCCTGGAATTAATCTCGCATATATAAGAGAGTGTTCTTAAACTGTCAACCGTCAGAACGTTGTATCAAGTTTAACTTAAAAAGCACCCTTTTAAAATAAATGAAGTTAAAAATAAAACTGTACAGTCTCTAACATTTACAAACATTACACAATAGGTTTGGTAAGCCTCCAGTGAACAAGAGGTGATTTAACAGTTCCTGTGTGACAAAAAATATCCTCTTCTTTTCTAGTTTATACCTTAATCGTTTCTTCCATACCTAAACAATTTTTCATTGTTTTTTATTTGATACTATAATCATTAATGCAAACCGTTTACTTAGGGAATACCGTAATTACAAAACTACCTGTAATGATTATGCTCATATTCCTTGTACTGTTACATATTAATCCATCACAGAAATTTTCTATTTAACTGCAGTTTACCAATTTTATTCCCTGTTTTGCAGATAAATTTATTTCCTGGATATTCCAGAAAAGTGGAGCAACTCTTTCAAAGCACAGGTGGTGTTAAACCAAGTAGTACTACTGCAATGATGAGCTTTGGGGTCTGATAATAAATCATGTTCAATATCATGGAGTGATGGGGGGTCACCTGGGGTAACTGATGCACAGGTAAAATTTTTTATTAGAATTTTGCATTTATATACCAGGCAATGAAATCGGTCTAATTATAACAGTATTCGGTCTAGGTATAACTGTAATCGGTATAATTATAACTCAATTAAATATTTGATTGGATATTAGACATGTGTTTTTTTTTTTTTTTTTGAAGGTCCTGCTTAGTATTTTCATCATAGAAACAAAAAATAAACTGAACTAACTAAACCAATAGTATATATTAAAATATACCAGATGTGCTGTACAAAAGTCAACTTTTATCCAAGATAATGCTAATAATGAAGTAAATTGATTTGGAACATAATTCTTCTGGATGGATCTCAGTCAATATTATCAGGGTTTTTATTTTGACCTGAATTTCTTTTCATTTTTTTACAGTTAACAGTCACCACCAGTGTACACAAGACAGCTGGAGGAATGATGTATGGTATAAACCAAACCAATTATGAGACATCCAATTCATTTTATAACTTCCCAACTGAACCAAATCGTAAACACGATATAACTGTTGCTGCAAAAACTTGTTCCGAAGTTGGGTTAGCTGTTGTTGCAACTGGACAATGCATTTCACCAGTACAAGGTAATTGGGATTACTGTTAGAAATGTTGTTATAAACAAAAAAAGCTGTTGGAAACATTTAGTAATACACTCAAAGAAAAATTGAAACATTAAATGTTTCAGCCATAGAATTTAGATTATTGAGGAAAAGTTTAGATATAATTACACTTTTAATTTCAAAATGTGTTTATATTAACATAAATAACAAAGATTTTCCTAAATTCAGCACCCAATTATATAGCAACACCCACTGTAGAGGGAGGCTCTGCTTATACCTCCTACCTAACAATAACCAAACCAGATGAATCAAAGGGACCAATCAGGTTAATATTCTTTAAATAAATAATATAATAAGCTTAAAGGCGTTATTAATATATGCTATTTCTGGCTGACCTCGGGAAAAAACAGAAACATTATTAAACACAGTCCAATTGCTGAGGCTACTTCAGTCTGCTTTGCTGGATAGAGACATTGCTTCTTTTTGTGATAAATTTGGTTCGGCCACACAGAAACAATACAGAAATGCTCCTTGTGTAATAAAGAGCTTATCTAGCAATTGCCAGAGTGTTATCACCCCTTGCTTTTTTTTCTGTGACTGGGACAAAAGAATATCTTATCCTAAATTGTTGCATTATCTTTAATGCATTTTCATGCAAACCATTTTTCCATATGCTTTAGTAAACGTTTTTTCCAGCTGCTATGTTGTGATTGGATATAGAGCAGAAAGCACTGAGAATAAAACTTCTTATACGTGGCTTCAAATTAAAAACATAACCACCAGCAATGATCCTTCTATATATTGTGTGGCAACTCTAACAAGGTATGTTCTAATACAAGTTGTATTTTGGATCACTAATGATTTGTGATCAGATTTAATGAAGCAAGAAAGCAAGTAAAGTTGTCATCAAGTAACACAACACAATGTTCACTGGGATTATCTGATGTCATTAAATGCACCAACAAACCTATGACCAATGGACTAATATACAAGTGAGGATATAGAATAATTTTTATTTTTATTGGTCGGACAGAAGATTTATAAATAAAGGTTTAGCACATGCATGACCCGTTTATAACCTGTATACTGATATATCCTACAGCAACACAAATTTATAGCAACCTTATCTTTACATGTTACAAATCAACCAGTTTACTTTGTATTGTTATACAATATGACACCATTAACTGAATCATAATAATTTACATTTACTTTTATTTCAGATTTCAGGTTGTCTCTATAACTTCAGCTGATGGAATTTACTGGACACAAACTAGTCTACCAGTAGTTACAACCGCAGTTCAACTGCAAACTGGATCCAATTCTGTTTCAACAGCCAGTAATAGATAATTCTATTTGTAAGGTAAATGGAAATAAATCAACTTTTGTTTTCCCAGTTGCAGTTGTTTCTGTGTTTTTGGTGCTTGTCTTGATAGCAGCAGGTTACATGTACTGGAAACAAAGGTAATGTTTATTGTATCTAATCATGTGTTTGGACCAAATAAATAGTACTTTAAGCCTGAACTAGACAAGGACAGTTCAGAGCACAAATCACGTCTTTAAAAACTAATTCTCCTCTGTTTCTTATGGTATTTCAGTTTTAAACATTAGCAAGTTTAATTAAAGAAACTTACAATTTTTCTTTGGCTGCGGTACATGTAATGTTTTTTCTACTGGCTTGTTAAAATATTTCTATATAAAATGCTAGTAATTTATAAACTTTATAACTGAAGTTATTGTGATATGACGGTATGTTTTTAGGAATTCTGCAAAAACACGATTTGAGTCACAGAAGAAAGTTGCTCAAATTAATGAATCTATGAACAATTTGGCCCAACCTGAAGAAGGTTAGAATATTTAGTCTATTGTTAAGTTAAATCAAATTTTATCTGTTGCATAAGATTTTTTATTTTTTTCAGTTGACAATGGTCAGAGAATTCAGTATTTAGAAACTCATTTACATAACTACCAATTTTAGAAAACGAGGCTGATGTGTAGCAGCGCTCTGCTTTTAAACGGGTTTTGCCAGAGTAAAAGAAGGGGTAAACAAAGGTTAGGTATTTTATTGGGTATTTACGCAAGGTGCAACCAGGAAAAGTGCTGTACACAGGGCATAGCTTAGGTAGGTATAGGTAAAGATATGAGAGAGCAGCAGAACCAAGCGAGGTTCTACTAAAATGCTCTCTGATATTACGAAATCTTATACGGTTTATATAAGACACATAACAGGAAACACATGTTTGTATACACGAGGCGTGGACGTGTTAAACAGAAATCGCGGAGAAGCAATTCATCGACTGAAATGTCGAAAACAGGAAATTAATCCCGACTTTCCATGCACAAAATATGGAGACCTGGCATGGCGCGACCTAGTTGTTAAAATATATAATAATACAATTATAAACGTGTGGGATTCCCACAGATGTTAAACTTATTCTCTCAGTTTATTTGCTGAATGAAATAAATCTATTGAAAAATGTGACTTTTTGGTCATCCATTTTGTTTTTCCATTTTGTAACAACCTAATGAAAACCACTAAAATGTGGCAGAGTCTGTAAAGTGTAAATGTAAATTATTTATCAGATCACAACTCCATAAGAAGTAACTCCTTTAAGATATTACCCACAGGTATTTTAGTAAACATGACAATCGTGCAAAACCCTGAACTAGACATCCCAGCTAGCAACTTGGTCAATAAATATAAGAGCATGCTGGCTTTAAATGAGGCAGCTTTTAAGAAGCAATTTGAGGTAGAACAATTTGATTTTATAACCTACCTTGATTTGTGAAATTTTCTTTTATTTTTATCTATTTTTTTTTGTAAAAATCACAAAACTAGCTATGTGTTGGTGATTTTATTTTGTTCTATAGTTACTAATGTCCGACCAGTTAGTCTTGTGGTTTAGTGCGGACCCTTTTAACCGAAAGGTTTCAGAATCAAAACTGGTCGCTAACTAGTCAGTTGTGTCCGTGGGCAAGGCACTTAACGCGGTGGGCACGATGTGATCTGATGATTACCCGTGTGTTAACCCCCTTGGTTTTCCCACTCACTGGGATAAACATGAATATCCTATCATATCCTAATTCATCATATATTCCTATCTAGGAACTTGCAGTTGCCACTCATGAAGTCAAGCTTCCAACGACTTTAGGTGAAATGTCGGATAACAAGAAGAAAAACCGATACAAGAACATTTTGCCATGTTGGTTATAAATACATCAGTGGCATTGTTTGTATTCGTTTCATATTCTCTTCTCTTCCAGATGATTCTACAAGAGTGGTGCTGAGAAAAAGTGCTGAACTATCGGATTACATCAATGCAAATTTTATTGATGTGGGTGTTTGTTAAATTAGTTATTGAGGTTAAAATATTATTGCTTCAGGGTTATTCTCAATTGCATAAATTCATCGCAACCCAAGGACCACTCACTCGAACTACTGAAGATTTCTGGAGGATGGTTTGGGAACAAGAATCCTTGATTATAGTTATGCTGGCAAATGTTATGGAAGGTGGAAAGGTAAAAGCTTAACAATGTTAGGCTTTGTATGTTTCATCTAGATTCCAAGGATTTTTAGACACACTCAAGTAATCTTTAAAGTTGTTCACAGAAGTTGTTAGACAAACCCAAGTGTATATGACCTGATTATCGAATGTAATGTACAATTTTGCAATAACGACAAAAAGTGTTTCTAGTTCGGTGTGAAATCTAAACACCACTGTGTTGTAATCCTTATGACATCTCACATTTTCCAAATGCAGGAGCTTATTTATTTATCAATGCGTTTGAATTCATTTAATAGCATATATAACATTCATTTTGGTAAATTTTAAGTTGTTCACCACAGGCTAAGTGTGCAAAGTATTGGCCGGAAGTTGGAAAAAGCTGCACTTATGGAGGGTATAATGTTGAAACAGTTGAAGAGATAAATTATGGATTTTATATTTTAAGAAAAATTCACATAGAAGAAATTGGTAATGAATATGCATCAGTAAGTATTTTGCGTTGTATTGACTTAAATTCATGTTTTAATGTCACTTAATACCAAGGTTGGTACCATCTTGGTGCACTAATTGGAAGGTTCAGGATATTGGATTATTCAGGTTTTATCTTTGTGAATGGAAAAACACAAGGGTTATCACCCAGAATATCGTTGTATTACCTCGCCAATTGTTAGGTTATCAGATTTAGTGCAGTGTGTTGTAATTCTAAGTGCCTTGCTCAAGGAAAAACAAAATAATTAGCAAACAGT
>CH002653.1:1646698-1663815 GCA_000149265.1 Ciona savignyi | reverse complement strand
TGTCAACAACCTCACAACCTAATCCAGGTCTATATGTAATAAGCCAATGCATTTTGCCATTTGCGAGGATAAACATAAATATTATTTTTATCCTACGTTTTATGCTTTTATAGAAGAATTTAATATGAGTTAATTTTTATTATCATAAAATTATACAATTTGGTGCTTACTCAACACATCAGTAAAAAGAAACTTTACAGTGGTGGTTAGTTTATTTAAAATTTAGCAGGTATTATTCATCAGTATCTCAAGACATTTTGATATCCCCTCACCTCCGCTGTGGGTTTTCCTGAGCTAATGCAGTGCGTTGTAGATGAATAATATTTAGATGAATGAACATTGTAGATGAATAGTATCACACATTTATTTTAAAACATTAATGCAATGGATTCAGTCGAGGTAAACACTTATGCAAAAAAACTTTAAAAATATAATTGGAATTGGACAGAATAATGTTGCTAAACGGACACTTTTTTCCAGTTCTGCAAATGATATTCCATTAATAGCCTATACATGATGTGGTGTTAGGAAAGAAAGTTATTTATTAATTGAGATTATACTGTTATTATTACAGCTAGGTGACTTAGGTGTTAAACAAATTGCAATAAAACAAACTCTTTACTGGCAATTATAATATTATAATTTGCGAACACATTATTGGAAAAAAATTTGTTCCCCTTTATTTTAGATACACTTTTCACGACATGAGTATCATCATTATATTTTTTAAAGGATTAAAATATAAAATATAGAAACATGAAATATATAATAAATACTTTAGATATTCTCCTATACAAGCAGCTTGTTTTAATTGGCCACAATTTAAGCTAGGTGACACCTGACAATTAAGTATTACCAACACTTTACCATACAAACAATCCAAGATTATTACAATACCTTTAACTTGACAAATGTAGTGAGCTACTGTTGAAGATGGAACTGACAACCAATGCCAATCATTTGATCGCATCACTGTATTGTCCTTGTTGGATCCACTTGGTTCATAAATATGCCAATTGTTGTACTGGCCCTTATCCGTAAATGACCCTAAAAAGTATAAAACCTTTACTTTAAAGTGATTTCTGATTACAGCTAAAGTGTGTAGCTGATATGAATTGCAATTTAACACATTATTAACATTAAGCTATAAATTTAAACTGAACCGTTTTCCATTATTAAGATTATATTTTTTTATAAATTTACTTTTGTTTTCAATTATTGCAAATATATATATATATTATTAAGGTAACTTATAGCACAAGCTATATAAAAACAGAAGTTTACCCCTAATTCCACGTTGTGTAGTTTTAAAATAGAACTTGACTCCAGTGGTACTCCATTCCCAACCGGTTCCATCTGATGTTTTCACTGCATCTATGTATGCTGGAATGTATATTTATGTTGATTTATCTTAATACCTCAGTGGTTTGGTATTTTAGACAAAAACAAGTGTCCCAAAAATGACATTACTACAAGAAAATGTCACATGACAGGATAGTGAATCACAATTTAAAGAGAAAATATTGTAACATGTTAGTCGAAACTGATAAGTTGGACAATGGTATAAACATTATATAAACATTTGTTAATTCCTTTCCTACACTTAGTTATGCAAATACACAATTATCCTTGGTCATAATAATCTAAAAATGATAAAATGAGTCATAGGAATTTTACGAACATTATAATTTTCTATTTTTATAGATATGATGATTTATTTTCAGGTGTGGTAGTATCAAAGAATAACAAACTGTTAATCATATTTTGCATTACAAATCACAAAACATCATAATTGATATGTCATATTAATTTTTAAACCATTAGTAATACTGGTCATCCATTTCCCCTCTGTTTTGTAAGCACTGCCAGTGTTTATAATGAAAGCTTGAGTTTCCAGATCTGTTATGATTGCAAGATGTCCACCCTGTCCAATACATGCTGATTTTGCATCTTTGTGATTTGCAGTTTGCGAAGAAAATAAAAAGTAGCTGCCTTTGTAGTATTCCCAAGCTGAAAAATGTAAAAAAGAAGAAATATATACAAGGCAAAAAACATTTGATGGTTGTGTTGTAGGAAAACACTATCTCTAAGTATCGCCACAGAAAAATCAGTAAACATATATATAGGGATGCACAATATAGAATTTCGAATCTTTGAGATTCGAATCTCTAGGGATTCGAATCTTTACAAGCAATTTAATAAGAATAGTTAGGATTCGAAATTATAAACGTAAAATCACGGCTGCGATCCATCGCGCAAGAACACGCATGATGCCGATTATGCAGACGTCAGCGTATCGTTTCAGCAAGCCTGCGACAGTAGATAACTATGATAAGAAACTTTTGGTGAATCGTCATTGAAGTAAATTCGTAATCTCAAAATTGTAAAATGGCTTCTTCATTCGTATGTAATACAAGTAATGTGTTTCTCCATACCGAAAGTGCATCTATCGTGCGAAAGCGTCCGAACATTTTCTAAAGCGATAGCTCGGAAATACAACTTGCATCAAAGCACAACAACATTATCTTATCAGTTGTCCCATACACGTGCATCGTGGACAGCGGCGCTTAAAACGAACGCACGCTCACAGAAAGTAGGTCACGTTCGCCAGGCTGTAATCACGTGGTTTATCGCACCTTTAAATATGACGCAATTATTCCAAAGGTGGAAGAGTTATTTACAGACTAAACATGTTAGTATTTGCAATATATATTTCACTTAAACAACTATGTTTTCAATTAACACAATGAATGATATCCTATGTGTTCAATTATTTAGTTAGGTGATTTTGCAGTGATTAATTTATTATACTTTTACCTAGGTATAACTATGTTAAATAGTAAATTAATGTTTAATTGTGCAAGGGCAATAATAGCTAGTCTTGATACCAAACTGGGAAAATAAAAAGTGTCTGGTGTTTGGGAGCATTTTTCTCAGCCATTTATTTTAACAACAATCTACTAGACTATTATCCTCCCTCATGGCAGATAGTGTTTAGAGATGTTACATATGATTAAAAAAATATGTAATGGTAAGATATTGTTTGACTACGTAAATTGCTTTCATCACAGTTTAAAAGCATATGGCTAATTTACTATAAATAAGAAAATATATGCACAGCATAGCAAATTTAAATACATGGTAAAACATTCTAGTAATAGGATCGAAATTCTAGATTCGAAATATATTATTCTAGAATACCTAACTATCCTATATTGTGCATCCCTACATATATGCAATAGCTTCCTTAATATCAAGGTGGGAAGCTAGATAATATGACATTTGCCCTGTGTTGTAACAAGGGTTGTGTTTTTACCATTTACAAATATAAATATCCAAACATGTAAAAAGTTATTTGGTCCTGAAAGGCTTAACACATAGTTGTTTTGTATATACACCTAATGTAGCATGAAAATGCATTTCCCTTCAGCTGGTTAAAGGTTGATTTAATTATTGTAAAAATTGTTATATTTTATGTATGTGGTCATATAGCCTAGCATATTTGTTAGTTTTGCTGGCAACAAACTAAGATTTACATGTATCTTTATTGGTTTTAATTGGGGTTGTTTAGGAAAGTGTGTACTGTATTTTAATGGCAATTTAAAAATTCCCATACTAAATCAGACAGGCACAACAAACCAATTGTGCATGTAAGATCCTTATGAGGCGCCAAACTAGATAACTTTTGGGGTTTTTTTGGTGCCTTCCTGTTTTGCTGTAGTTTTTTTTGCCAGTTGCCACAGTATTTTTTTGTCAATTGTTGATTTTCAAATTGTTGGTGGTAAACGCTGCAGCGAAAGAAACAAAAATAAAAATTGTATTGTATTGTATGATGCTGTCTAAAGAAAAAGTTCTAGTTTAATGTCGTATCCCTTTTGTTGTATACTAGTGCTCACATAACTCACAATGTTAAAGACAGGTCTTAACTTTGGTTTAATGCAAATACAATTTAAACAACATCAGTCAAAGATACAAAATTACGACTTGCGATCAATATTCTGAAAGACACGCTCATTCTGGTCACATCTTTTTACAAATTTTCGTTTAGAGGATTTCCCCTTGTACGGAGACAGGGCCATAGAGGTCCTATACATTAAGTATGTAGTTTGCTCGGGAAGACTAATGTCTTTTTTATTTGTGCTTTTCATGCCATGCCATAGATAGATATGTTATGTATATCATGAGATATAAAGAAATATCATTAAAAGATTTGGAAATCCGCATTGAAAGATCGCATTAAAAAAATTGTGTATGAAGGCTCTCCAGACGCCGCAAAGTTGGTTTATATTCATAACTCGGCGAGCGAGCGGCACAGTAGTGTAATAGATTAAACCACATCATTCTGACCAACATAATTAGTATTGTAGAATCTGTAAAGCGGCTGTTGTCCGCCGGTCCACCAGCGTGATTGTGGACCCGGCCCTTTGCTTTATATACAATACGTTACTATCAGATAACTCGAGAAATAAATGGAAGTTCTTCATCATTTCATGATTTTATTCCATTGCAAAGCGCAAGTAGCGTTATCTAACAGTTGTCAAGAGAGCAGCTGATTTCAAAGTTATTAGGGAGACAGTCGGACATAAATATATACAAGCATAGGCTATACCAAGCTAAACTTACTTTGAGCGTTGACAAACACCTGGAAGGAGCACAACATTACAACCAGATGTAAATAATCCATATCTATACAAAAAATGCAACTCACTTTTAACTTATACTAACCATCTTATCTTCAAATCCTTAATAAAACGTATTAACAAGAGACTAATATGCCCAAAGCGTTGTATATAAATTGGATTTGTAATAATGCCCACATTTCCTGTGACAAATCTATTAATGGCTCAATCGGTGTGTGGGCAGTTAAGAATAAATTGTTTGTTTGTTATTTATTATCTTATTATTTAAAGACTTATTCGTGATCCTACCAATGAAAAACATTACTTTGCGTCGAGGCTAGTCAGTTGTGTCCTTGGGCAAGGCACTTTACGGGCACTGCCTGAACCCAGCAGATTAATGGGTTCTACCAAATTAAAGGAACGTGTCTATCATACACAACACACTGCAATAGCTCCGGTAACCCGACGATGGGTGCGAGTTGATCTGACGATTTCTCGTGTGTTACCCCCCTTTGTTTTTCCATCCACTGGGATAAACATGAATATCCCATCCTATCCTATCCTAGGCTCTTGGATTAGACCACTTGTATTTCAAATCATTTAAATAAAAAGCATGTGCTCTGTGCGAAGCCTTTAAAACGGTTGAAGTTAAATTTTGGAAGTCTGCATGTTTGTTCTTATTGAAGAACCAGTTGTTTGTACTAATCAGTTTTATTTAATACGAACCTACAACCTTTCGGTTAAAAGGTGTCATACTAAACCGCCAGAATAACCGGCCGGACTAAGGTTCGCCGGTCCCCTGCGCGCCATTCCAAACTTAGGAAAAATGGGAAATCCGTTTAAGTTTAAGCGTTCCAACCAGCTCTTATTAATCAAGTCCGGCACAAAACTTTCATGTCCTTTGTCTCTTTCCTCCTGGCTCTTCTCGATCACGTTTCCCGCATTGGTAGGGCTGAAGCCCATGTTGCCACTCGCACCCGAAAACTCCATTACCGACACAACAAGATTACCACCATTGCGGACACTCACCTCGAGTGCAGGACCCATAATTGATTCATCAACTTTAACTTCGACCACATTGTCGCCATCTTCTATCATGCACCTCTCCCAATCTCGGCGCAACCGCATGCACTTTCTTGGTTGCACGATCTATCGGCATCTCAATATCAAACTCGACTTCATTGTCGTCATACTCCACACTGTCATGTACCACTTTTAAACTTCAAACAAAGTTATTGTTTCTCGCCGTCGATGAACTATCATGGTAAACTCACCGAACATTCGGACATTCCCTGTAGCCGGCGAGTTCTTTTCCACGTTGATTGCCTCCTAAAGATCGAACATTTTATGTCCCGACTATAACTCTGTTCAGCTCATCGGGTAGATATCGAACGATTGCGTCTACCATTCTTCTTGGGTAATTTTCGGCAAATTCGGGTAACCTCTTGCAACCTTTGACTGTTTTTGATAGGAGAGTTGACCCTTTGTAACTGCAACGCGCGTGGCTTGGATATACTCACTCCGAATCCGACCCCAAGATCGAGTCCACGCTTGTTTGAAGTTGTTTATTGTCAAACGTTGTCAATAGAACACACGAATAATTCAAAGCACTTTACTCGGGAACACTTCGCTGCGATCGACTCGCGTCGTAATAACAGCGCGATGCGATTAATAGACAGGTTGTTTTCCTTTGCGGCTTGTCAACTGGTTCTTTTTTCAAACCGGCAGGGTGGCGACTTTTGCCTTGTTTTTTTTCTGTGTCAACTGTGCTACCAAGACCTCAAGACCGGGAACTTAAGCCGCCCTTGGCCGCAATCTCATGCTAGTTTTCGGGCAGAGCTCACGCCGTTCTTCGCCGCTCTGCTGTCTCTTAGTTCTCTGAGTCCCCCTAGCCGAGTTAGTCCAAAAAAACTGTTTTTATAAAGGCCCACTCCTGTCCAGTCAGACCAAGAACTTGACCACGTCCGTCTCACTTCGTCGCACATGATCAGGTCTGAGGAAACTCTTCACGAATACTTCAAAATTAGTTGACCAACCGCACATTCTTTCATTACGTCATACCTTATCACAGATGCTTGAAGCGTCCCCAGGATGATTCTGCGGTTTCTAAGTAGAATGACGTCACCTTATCGCAGATGTTTGGATAATTGTGGTGAATACATGGCGAATCCCCGCATCCCTTACCACACAATTTTGCAAACGTGTACAATCGCTAATTCGGTTTTACGAATAACGCGATTTATATAAACTGTGAGTATTCAGGAGATTCTGTACTTGGCGTGCCTAATTGCCTATAATAAGCCAACCGGTTGGTTTAGGATATTCATCTTTATCCCCGTGAATGGGAAAACCAAGGGGGTTAACACACGGGCAATCGTCAGATTACCTCGCGCCCATCGTCGGGTTACCGGAGCTATTGCAGTGTGTTGTATATGGTAGACATGTTTCTTCAATTTGGTAGAACCCATTAATTCGCTGGGTTCAGGCAATATCCGTAAAGTGCCTTGCCAAAGGACACAACCGATTAGCTAACGACCAGTTTCGCACCTGCAACCTTTCGATTGAAAGGCGACGCACTTAACCGTTAGACCAACGGGCCGGACGGTTTCTTAGTTTAGTGCGACGCTTTTCAACCGAAAAAAGGTTGCAGGTTCAAAACGAGCCGCTAAATAGTCGGTTGTGCCCTTGAGAAAGGCACTTAACGGGCATTGCCTGAACACAGCAGATTGGTGGGTTCTACCAAATTAAAAGAAAGTGTTTATCATATACGACACACTGCAATAGCTCCAGTAACCCGAAGGTGCGCACGATGTGATCTGACAATTGGCCGTGTGTTAAACCACTTGGTCTTCCCATTCCCATTCCCGGGGATAAACATGAGTTTTCTGTCCTTCCACAGAACGGTCGTTGCATGCGAATGCGTAAACAGTTTGTGACGTCAGAGCAGAACCCTGCGTTTCCTGACTGCTAGCTGAACTTGAATTTGATTCTTCTTCACCTGATTTCACATAAACTGGCACGTTTTTTATTGTCAAAATGTAAAATAAGCATCTTTACATGGTTTGCTACGAACCTAACCACAACGTAAAGTACCAACCGCCATACATTGACATCCTGGTCCGCAGCATTTTATCAGATAACAATAATTGGAAAAAAATGGGACAAAATATTGTTTTTGTCCGTTTTTTTTGTCAAACGCTTGACAGGCATTGCATGTTGGCCCGACATCTACCAGAAGGAATAATTGCATTGCAATGAAACTTATCGCTTTGTTAGATCACATGGTCTATATATGCGGAAACCAAAATTTTAGGAGATAAATCCAGGGGAATTCCCCTGGGACATTCAAAATCAAAACGGTATTGTTTTCTAAAAAATAGCTTTTTGGGGCATATCGCTTGAACGACTGCTCAAATTTTATTCAGATTTGGTAGAATGTAAGTGCATTGGTCGCTGATTCAACATTTAAAAGAAAGAAAAAAAATACTGATGGAAATATCCTAAAATATAAGAGTTTGTTCTCAAATCATGATTGTGAGAGGTGTCGCCCCGACATCTACCAAAACAAAAGGAGTAATGGAATTGCAATAAAATTTACCTTTTGTTAGAGAACATGGTCTAGATATGCAGAAACCAAAAATTTAAGTGATAAATCCAGGGGAATTTCCTTGGGACGCCAAAAACCAAAACAATATTTTTCTAAAAAAATAGCTTTTGGGGGCATAGCGCTAAAACGGCTGCTCTCATTTTTATCAGATTTGATGAAAGGTTGGACTGTTAGCCACTCAGTGCCAATTAAAAGAAAAAACATTTACTTATGGTAATTCCCTAAAAAACGAAGACATGTTCTTGAATCATAATTGTGACAGGCATGCCACATCGCACTGACATCTCCAACAAGGAGTTTATATCAACGACATAGAAATAAAATAAACCTTTACACTATCAACATGCCAATAAGTATTCCCGAAAGTTTGAACCTAGATAAACAGTTCTATCCAAAAACTTGACGACATGACATGACAGTCTCATACGTGATGCAAAAAAAGAACAAAAATAAAACTAAATAAAATTCGTAATTCAAGAGAACCATATTAACTATTGGCAAGGTTTGGAAATACAACCTTTTGACAGTCGGACAAATTGATACTTTCAACACAATAAAGTACAAATAAATGACTTGCTACAAAGGCGTTGCAGAGTTTCGTTCTTTGCTAAAATTTAAATATATTTGTGATGTTTTTCTTTTGTTTAGATCGCGAAACTCTGAACAAATGGACTGACCATTTTTTCTGTGATGTTTTTCTTTTGTTTAGATCGTGAAACTCTGAACAAATGGACTGACCAAACCTCTGCCAAAATTTGCAAAAAGGTGGTCGTGTTTATATTTTTTGGTTATTCGGGATTTTTCCCTAATGCCGTTTACCAAGAATTTGCCAAATCAATACAATACAATTTTTATTTTTGTTTCTTATATAAAAAATATGGCGTTAACTGAAAATCCAACAATTAACAAAACAAATACTGTGGCATGATACTACAGCAAAACAGGAAGACACCAAAAAAAACCAAAAGTTATCTAGTTTGGTGCCTCCATTGCCACTGTAAATCCAAACCATATTTTCCGGAAAAGGGTTAAAGATAGGTGTGGGTCATACACACCTTTTTGGTTTGAATTTACATTCTGTATTTGTTCTTCTTTTTTTTGTGTTTTCACCTCATTCATACGCAAAATAAGATTACATTTAATTACAATAAAAATATCATTACGAAATACATTTATATATAAATTTTAATCTTGTCTAATGGTTATCTCCAACCAGCCAAATGGTTGCAAAGCTTGTTATACTTTTTTACAATTTATTTTTGTGGGTATATGTTGTTTTACCCATTTTGTTTAGCTTTCCTTTATTTAAAATTTAAGTGTGCGCTTGAATTAAACAAACAAAAGAATAATTGAACAGGTTATGATTTTTACTATTTGGTTTTGAAAATGGTCATATTTCTCATTAGTTTTAAAAGTGTTTAACCTGTGTGTGTTAGTATACATAAATTATTATTTTATTTAAAATATGTGTTTCAATTAAATTAATCCTCTGAGAGCACCATTGATGCATCTCAAACATTTTCGGGACAAGTTGGGTTAAATATAGGTTCTGAAAGCAATTTAAGTGAACAACCAATTAATAATAATTTTATTATATTATTTGTAGACATAACTTAGTGGTTACAAAACATATTTCCCATTTATAAACACCAATCCGCAGAACAAAGATCTTGCAATTGTTATTTACGCCATAGTTGGTTACATTGAAGATACAAACATTTCCTGGTTGTTTCCCTCCCACACCTAATGAGCTTTGTACAAGGAAATGTGGGTGTTACTTTTACAACTTCTTAATACATTTTCACATGTACAGCTTCCGAGTATAAACCTACCACCCATTTCCACCTTCTGAATATAAACCTACGCTACATGCTGTGGCCATAACAGTCTTTGTTACTGGTAGTCTATGTTGTTTTCAAAATTAAAAAAAATGCATAGTATAGCTCAGTTGGACTAGTATGAACTAGGAGTGGCTACAAAATTATGGATTTTCTATACTTGATAGCAATACTTATATCGAATCAGCTTTTATCCAATGCTCAATGTAAGTGAAATTTGTTAAGCTTTAATAGGCTAAGTTCTGAAAAATATTAACTATAAAGGTTTAACTTATTTGATGTTACCTGTGCACCACTAAAACTGATAATACAGTACTTATAAAAGTTGTTGAAAATTTGGAAACTAGAGTGTTCTATATCATTAAATTAAGACTAAAGTGTGATTGGAGTGAATAATGAGCATTGGTTTTTACACTGTTAATTGTCCAGTGTCAACAACACAACCTAAACAAATATGAATTAAGTAGGTTTTATATTGTTTTTAAATTTTTTTATTGTAACTATAGGCTGGTTGTAAATAGGCAACTTCAATGAACAAGCTGTAATAAAGGTGTTAATCATATGTTAATCGCCACTTACCTTTATTCTTTAATTACCATAAAAGTTATTTCTGTAAAGACTTTTAAAATTTAGTTTATTTATCATTCGTCTTTAAATAGTGCGACGGTGCAAGTAAATACTATTATCATAACCAGCAAAGTTAAATAAATGTTAATGGTAGTGTTATCCTAACAACTGGGTCTCTTTTTTGGGTTTTAATTTGAATTTATAGGGATGTGTAACAAAAAATGCAATACATGATTTTTTAAGAGGAACATTAGATGTTGTTGACACATGGAATTAGAATGCAGTCTTTCGTTTTCGTCTAATTTTCTACATCATAAATTGGACAGTGCTATATATCAGATGCGATTACATTGTTTTGTTATTCTTTGATGTAATCGCTTTGGCTGGAAGATCAAATATGCAGGACCCAGATTATTTGGTAGAATAAAAATGGATAAAAATGCATTAATCGTTTTTTTGTTCATGCACAGTAACTAGGAACACAGTGTAAAAGAAAACAAGTGTTAAAAATTTTGGTGTGAAAAAATTAGATATGAATATTCCAAGCTGTGGTAAGATACCAAAAAAGTTTCCTAATTAATACCAATTACCAAGTTAATTTTTTTTATTGAACACCAAACAGACCTTTTGTTAATCCAGTGATTTCAAATAGACATATATAGCATAATTATCTACACTTGTTATTGCAATTAATCTCTAATGATAACTATTAAGAGGATGATTTTGATCCTACTCTTTTTAACCCTATGAATGACCTACGCTCTAACCGATGAAGGCAAAGCTTACAGCGTGGTATCATCAAAAGACAAACAGTATATTTATCACATTGGCCCAATGGTGATAAAATGACATATTTGCCATTTCAGCTTGGGAACACTACAAAGGCAATTACTTCTTATTTTCTCTACAAACTGCAAATTACAACGATGCAAAATCAGCATGTATTGGACAAGGTGGACATCTTGCAATCATACCAGATGCAGAAACTCAAGATTTCATTAAAAACACTGGAAGTGCTTACAAAACCGAGGGGAAATGGATGACCAGTAATATTGAAGGTTTAAAATTAACACTTTGAGTCTATTTTCTTTACAAAAAACTTTCAAGCAATTAATCGCTAATGCTTTTTTAAACATATGGAATATTAACTGTTTTTGTTAACTACCAGTAAATTTTGGTAAAATTTTTATGTATAATTGTGTATGATTACGATTAAACTATATACCACCTAAGTGATAAAACTTACATTCCAGCATACATAGATGCAGTAAAAACATCAGATAGAACTGGTTGGGAATGGAGTACCACTGGAGTCAAGTTTTATTCTAAAACTACATACCGTGGGATTGGTGGTAAAATGTGTTTGTTGCTATTTATGATAATACCATTTTACTAAAAACGTGTTGATATGTTTACAAGCTGTTACTGGTACAGGCTGTAGAACAAGGTTGATAATTGTTTGTTACATAAAATATTTTTTAATTAAAAAACGTGGGTTAACGTTATATTAATATTTAAATTTTCTCAGTTGCTAATAAAAATAAAGTTAATGCTGTTTAACTGTCGCAGGGCCAAATATAGTAAATGGACAATACAATAATTGGCATATTTATCAACCGAATGGATACACCAAAGACTATGCAGTCATTCGATCAGATTTTGGAGGCTATAGTTGGAATTGGCAAGCTGTTTCATTTTCAACAGTATCACTACATTTGTCAATTTGCAGGTGACTTATATATTTATAGTTAAGTAATTTGATTTCTTCACATCTGCAAATAAAGTTACTTTATTATAAAACCATAAACATATTAATAAAGATAAAGATTGAACATAAAATACCTAGTGTAACCGACAAACGATCGCATATACAACTAAAAAACTCCTAACTAGAACAACCAACTTACAACTTAAACCAATTTTAATAACGAAAATAATGGTGGCAAGGCGAACTGAATAATGGAAATTTGGGAACAAAATTAGGCTTTAAAATGGGGAAAGGGGTAAGGGGGAGGGGAGAGGTTTCAAATTGCAATAAAGAATCAGGAAAACAAACTACTCCACCGAAACCAACCATTACTGTCAACTAAATGAAGGTAGAACTGAAAGACGAATAAAACGGAAAAGCGAGAAATTAAGGAATGATTTTGATCTAACAACCTTTTGGTTAAAATCTGACTGTCGAACCAAACTGAGGTGTGTGTCATAAAAATGTTTTATTTTAAATCTCCTGTTTGCCATTTCAGCTTGGGAATACTACAAAGGCAGTTACTTTTTATTTTCTCCACAAACTGCAAATTACAACGATGCAAAATCATCATGTATTGGACAAGGTGGTCACCTTGCAATCATATCAGATGTTGGAACTCAAGATTTCATTAAAAACATCAGCCATGCATATAAAACTGAGGGTAAATGGATGAGCAGTAATTTTGAAGGTATAAGATAATTCTTTAAACTTTTGTATTTTTTAAAAACTCTTAAAATAATTAAATATGAAGAACACACTGTTCATTCTAACCAGTCTTTAAAATTTGGGAAAATTTAATGTTTTTGATCACAATCAGTAAATTCTAATAAAATGAGTATTTTTATGTAACATAATAACTGTCAACTATACAATACACAAACAATGACACACACATTCCAGCATACATAGATGCAGTGAAAACATCAGATGGAACTGGTTGGGAATGGAGTACCACTGGAGTCAAGTTCTATTTTAACACTACATACCGTGGGATTGGTGGGAAAATATGTTTATTTGCTCTTTTTATTGTATTACTAAAATTGTAAATAAGTTTATATCTAGGATGTAAACTATTTTGGTAATATAATACTTCCGTCTAGTTTCAAATAATGATAAAGTTAATGCTGTTAATCATTTGCAGGGCCAAATATAGTAAATGGACAATACAATAATTGGCATATTTATCAACCGGATGGATCCAACAACGACCAATGCAGTTGTTAAATCTGATTTTGGAGACCATAGTTGGAGTTGGAAAAGCTCTTGCATCTTCAACTGTAGCTCACTACATTTGTCAATTTGCAGGTGACTTATATACAAATAGGATTAAATGTTTATATTATATCTGTTTATTGGAATATGACAGTTCTTAAAACATGGGTAATTATCAGAATAATTATTTTACCTTGTGTTCTTATTTGGGCTACAGGAACTAATTTTTAATTGATCATAATAAATACCCTGGCAACTCAGTGTTTATTGCCTTTTCTAGGAGACTACCATAACGATAGTGGTCAAGGCAACTTAGTCCAGATAGTCTGGATGCCTGTTGCATTAATTGAGGTTTAATTAATTTAGTTGTGCATGATAGTGATAAAATAATATCAGGGCTTCAATCTGAAACAAATAATATATAAGTTTTATTCCTGTGAAAGGGAAAATTACAGGGCATATCATCAAATAAAAGCGAATGTTTATATATTTAGGACATTCTTACAGTTGTTATTAAACGCACTGGGTTCAGGATCCAAAGGCATATTGTACTTAACCAGGTTTCGATCAAACAACCTTTAGCTGAAAGTTGTCTGTCCAAACAAACTAAGTTATGTGCTAAATATATAGCAATATAATTTGCAAGATAAAAATATATATTTGTATCTATATATACCTGATCTAATTTAACTACCGGTATAGTGCTTACATTTGTTAAAGCCAAAGTTACAAAAGTTTGTAATTCCCCCACCCAAACACTTAAAATATATTATTACTTTTGCATAGTATGTCAATAAATTAAAAAAAAAATAAATGCACTTCTTTATTTCAGTAAAAAGCACAAAGCTTGTATCAAACATGACGTTAAATGTAAAGTACGGAGCAGATTATGTGGATTGTAATCCAGACCTCCACCCTGGACCTCCTGTCTCTTGGATAAGGTGAATGGGAACAGTTTATTCTATGGGGAGGGAGAGAAATAGAAGAATATTCAATAATGTCATCCTGTGAAAAAATATGGAAATATGTCCTATGGTGTCTCATTGCTAAGGTTTGCTTTAATTATTTTATTATCAAATTGACATGGAGGAACATAGTTCATTATCGACTTACTTAGATAAGCCACTTTTTAGTTGATCAGTTTTTTAGTGACAAAAGTATATTTTTAAATAAATTACAGAAATTCTCAACCACTCTCATCAAATGCATCTGCTAGGGTTTATCAAAAAATAAAAAAATCCTTTACACATAATTCTGCGCGGTTGTATTTAACACGTGGATTAGCACAGGATTCAGGTGTTTATACTTGCAAAGCTACATCATCTGACCAATCTGCAGCTACAATTGTGACAAGTAAGTTTAATCGTGCATTCATGTGTTTTTGTTTACACTTGTACAGGCTATAATACAGGTATTTTAAACAATACATACACCTGTTGTTATCTAAATTTGAGAAAAAAACACAGGTATTCTATTCTAACAGATTTTTAGGTTTTTAGGATTTAAAGTTGTGAAATTGGGTAAAATAGGTGGTCAATTACACAATGGTATTATTTTAATATTAAACATTATCATAATTAAGTGTTAATCATTCATCTTCCATTGAAGCAGATTATGTCTAAATAACTTTATTTGTGTTGTAAATTGGGAATCTTTTATTTACCAACCTACACTATACAATCAGTGTCGCTAAACATTTTTTCCTTGCTTGCCTTAAAAGTTAAAAAATTATTTACAAATTGGTAACTCATTAATATAATGAATATACCTGATCGTTTTAACTAAACTTTCACACTTTTACACAACTTATTAGAATAAGTCATTACTGATGTAGACCTGCAAAGCAGTATATGGTAATATTTACGTCATTAAAATTATATGTGAAAGTTGTAAAGCAAGAATCTATTACTAATAGCTACACTGCTACACCAACATCATAGTGAGACATTATAAATTTAAAAAAAGCATACTTATGTAAAAAAATGCTGAATAAATAATAAAAAGCTTGGTTTATTAACCATAGAAACAAAATATAACCCTTTTTTGGTGGGCCTGCTAAAAGTTACTCTAAAAGTTAAAGTTACTTTCACACATATAATTCTTTTACCAAAGCATTTGTCAGTAGGTTACCTTATATAAAGTGTGACGGATCCTTTGCAAAAGTGAAATTAATGTGATTGAAGCCGGTATTTGGCTACTTAGTTTAGTTTTTGGCCAAGGCACTTTGTTTATAAGAAAATAAATTTATTGGGCTGAACAAAATCGGTGCAATGGTTTCAGCAAATTCAACACGATGCAATATAGCTTTATCCCAACTGTAAACAACACTATGTATATTTGTAAATAAACCAAACCCATAAGTTTAATTTAAAAATGCCCTAAAATGTACCTTTGGTTTACCCTATCGTGTGGCATATCTCATAATTTTTGTCCCTGTTAAAATCAATTTGTTGCTTCTTGCATTTGATGTTGGTTTAAAGTAGATTCAATAATTGTTATTATAAAAAATCCAGTTGATAGAAAGCCAAGAATTTATGCAACAAACTTGACAACATCATCGTACACTTGCAAATTTATCGGAGACTCCACTCCATCTGTTCACTGGAAGATTAATGACATCACAATCAGCAAAGAAATGCCGTTTATTACAACCACAATGCTGAATGAGCATGAAGTATCGAGTGAGATTTCCAACTTATTAATATTTGGAAGTCAAGATGTTGTTTCATGCTGGGCAAGTAATTCCTATGGCAGCTCTGAGATGACATCACAATCTGCATTCGCTGGTGAGGATGTTTTATCAAAGTATATTAAGCATTATTGAATTTGTTAAATAACCACAATTCTTGTGACACGATCTTTGTATGTGATCAAAATGAGGCGTGATCTTGTTAACTGAAGTACAAACGCAAGGTTTTACCGCATAATTGACCAATAGTGTGTGGTGTAGGTTGCCATGGGCATCAGACTCAATAAACACTGCGTTCTAGTGGATTTAAACTTATTGCTAAAAAAAGTAATACAACTGGTTGATGTTATTGTTCGTGATTTCTTATGCTATTTTATTCACAAAACTTTTCAGTTCATAATATTGCAGACCCTCCTAGCACATCAGGCATTGTATCACTTGGTGCTTGTCCTGGCAGCCAACTACAGGTCAATTGGACAGATCTAACTAAGACGAAATGGGAATATTACTTACAGCTTAAGTGTTAATGCTTCTGGACAAACCCAGATAAACTACTTTAGCCAATTTTCAACAAATGATAACAAATACTCAATAACTCTTGATAATTTGGTTCCACGTACATCATATTCTATAGAGGTATTTTAAAGTATTATAACGCATTGTATAATGTTCCATAGCTGCGGATGTTGTCTTGTTATAAGTTTTAAACTAAGGTTCTAAATTGAAATCTCAACACAGCAACTATAGATCTCACATGATGTATTTGTTGACAAAAACCATGCAAATATAATTTTTTTATTAAATTAATGAATTGTAGTATGTACCACATATGATG
>CH002653.1:1610629-1625686 GCA_000149265.1 Ciona savignyi | reverse complement strand
ATATTTCTGTAGAATATGTCAGGTCCTCTAGAACTTATATAAACTTTATTTCTGTAGAATTAGCACCTTACCACACAGGTTCGGATTTAGAATAAACGCTGGAGTTTTTGTAAGGCTTGATGAACTTTACTAACATGCTACACATACATATCAATTCATCTTAAGAAGACGCTACTAACTAATGTTTATAAATTATATTTTATGATTTGCAGCTTAATTTGTTTTATTCGAAAAAAGCAAAACGTCTGCATCTTAGCACAGCTGGTGTAAAACCCAGTATTACTTCTGCAAATATGAGTTTAGGGTCTGACAATAAATCGTGTTTAATATCATGGAGTGATGGGGGAACACCTGGAATAATTGGAACAAGGGTGAGTTGGATTTCTTGTGATAATAAAAAAGTATAAAACTAATATTAAATGGAAAAGCTTAGGATATGGTTAGGATATCCATGTTTATCCCTGTGAATTGGAAAACCAAGGGGGTAAACGTACAGGCAATTGTCAAATCACTTTGCCCCACTGTCGGGTTACCGGAGCTATTGCAGTTTGTTGTATATGATAGATACGTTCCTTTAATTTGGTAGAACCCTTTAATCCGCTGGATTTAGGCTATGTTCGTTAATTGCATTGCCCAAGTGTACAATCGACAAACTAGCGACCAGTTTCAAACTTATATCTTACAGGTATAGCATAGTTATATCTAGGAAGATGCATTAGAAATAACAATACTATCAGGGTTTTCTTTCATGCAGATTTTTACTTGCATATTTTTTCTAGATAATAGCTACCACCAGTATATACAACACAGCTGAAGGATTGACGTATGGTATAAACCAAACAGTCCATGAGACATCCAACTCTTTCTATAACTTTCTAACTGAACCAAATCGAAAACACAACTTAACTGTTGCTGCAAAAACTTGTTCCGAAGTTGGGTTAGCTGTTGTTGCAACTGGAAACTGCATTTCACCAGTACAAGGTAATTGGGATGACCCAAAAAAAAAACTGATAGAAACATTTAGAAATACACTCAAAGAAAAATTAAAAAATTAAATATTTCATTCATAGAATTTAGGTTATTAAGGAAAATTTTAGATATAATTACAGTTTATATTAACATAATTTACAAAAATTTCCATAAATTCAGCACCCAGCCATATAGCAACACCTACTGTAGAAGGCAGCTCTGCTTATATCGCCTACCTAACAATAAGCAAACCAGATGAATCAAAGGGACCAATCAGGTTACTATTCTTTAAATAAATAATATAATAAACTTGCAGGCATTATTAATATATGATGTTTCTACCTGACATCCAGAAAAAACAGAAACATTATCAAACATAGTCCAATTGCTGAGGCTACTTCAGTTCGCTTTGCTGGATAGAGCTTTTTTTGTATTAAATTTGGTCCGGCCGCACAGAAACAATACAAAAATGCTGACTGGGACAAAAGAATATCTTATCCTGAATTGTTGCATTATCTTTAATGCATTATCATGCAAACCATTTTACCATATGCTTTAGTAAACGTTTTTTTCCAGCTGCTACGTTGTGATTGTATATAGAGCAGAAAGCACTGAGAATAAAACTTCCTATACGTGGCTTGAAATTAAAAACATAACCACCAACAATGATCCTTCTTTATATTGTGTAGCAACTCTTCCAAGGTATGTTCTAATACAAGTTGTATTTGAGAGCAATTATGATTTGTGATCAGATTTAATGAAACAAGAAAGCAAGTAAAGTTGTCATCAAGTGACACAACACAATGTTCACTGGGATCATCTGATGTCATAAAATGCACCAACAAACCTATGACCAATGGACTAACCTACAAGTGAGGATATAGGATAGATTAATGATTTTTATCTTTGTTGGTCAGACAGAGACAATATGGTTAGTCATCAGATTTCACCATGCCCACAGTCTACATGCTCAAGCGATAGTATATGTTGTATGTACCGATATAGTTAAATCAACCAACACTTCGGTCCGTTAAATGATCAAGAATCTAGCAACACAAAAGAATTATGGATAAAGATTGAGCACGTGCCATGGCCTGGTCAAGACCTGTATTCTGATCTATCCTACAGCTACACAAATTTATAGCAACCTCTTTACATGTTTCAAATTAGCCAATTTACTTTGTATTGCTATACAATATGACACCATTAACTGAATAATAATAGTGTACATTTACTTTTATTACAGATTTCAGGTTGTCTCTATAACTTCAGCTGATGGAGTTTACTTGACACAAACTAGTCTTCCAGTTGTTACAACAGCAATTCAACTGCAAACTGGATCCAATTCTGTTTCAACAGCCAGTAATAGATACTTCTATTCGTAAAGTAAATGGAAATAAATTCAACTTTTGTTTCCCCAGTTGCAGTTGTTTCTGTGGTTCTTGGGTTCTTGTCTTGATAGCAGCAGGTTACATGTACTGGAAACGAAGGTAATGTTTATTATATCTAATCATGTGTTTGGCCCAAATAAATAGTATTTTTAGCCCGGACTGGACAAGGACAGTTCAGAGCACAGGTCACGGCTCCATAAAAGTCTCCAATGTTTCTTATACTTAAATTATGATCAACAGTAGCATAGCTATAATTAGTTGACACCACTGTGTACGTCTTGTTTTGCAAGCAAATTTAGTTTTAAATATTAGCAAATTTGATTTAAGAAACTTACAATTTGCCTTTGGATGTGGTACATGTAATTTTTCCTGCTAGCTTGCTATTAATACTTATTTGTGGAATGCTAGTAAATTATGAACTTTGGAACTGAAGTTATTGTGATATGATGGTATGTTTTCAGGAATTCTACAAAAACACGATTTGATTCACAGAGTAAGGAAGTTGTTCAAATAAATAAATCTATGGACAATCTGGCCCAACCTGAAGAAGGTTAGAATATTTAGTCTATTGTTAAAGTTAAATCATATTTTATCTGTTGCATAAGATTTTATAGTTTTTCAGTTGACAATGGTCTGAAAATTCTGTATTTAGAAATTTCTTTACATAACTACCAATTTTAGAATACGAGGCTAATGTTAAACTTATCCTCTCATTCTATTTGCTGAAGCTATTGAAAAATGTGACTGTTTGGTCTTCCATTTTGTTTTTAAACAACCTAATGGAAACTACGAAAATGTGGCAGAGTCTGTGAAGTGTAAATGTAAAGTCATGGATTACAACTCCATAAGAAGTAACACCAATATTATCTAGATATTAAAGATATTAACCACAGGTATTTATGTAAACATGGCAATTGTGCAAAATCCTGAACTAGACATCCCAGCCAGCAACTTGGTCAATAAATATAAGAGCATGCTGGCTTCAAATGAAGCAGCTTTTAAGAAGCAGTTTGAGGTAAAACAATTGGATTTTATACTCTACCTTGATTTGTCCGGCCCGTTGGTCTAAACGGTTAAGTGCGTCGCCTTTCAATCGAAAGGTTGAAGGTGCGAAACTGGTCGCTAGCTAGTCGGTTGTGTCCTTGGGCAAGACACTTTACAGACATTGCCTGAACCCAGCGGATTAATGGGTTCTACCAAATTGAAGGAACGTGTCTATCATATACAACACACTGAAATAGCTCCGGTAACCCGACGATGGGCGCGAGGTGATCTGACGATTGCCCGTGTGTTAACCCACTTGGTTTTCCCATTCACGGGGATAAAGATGAATATCCTATCCTATCCCCTATCCTATTTGTGCAATTTGCGCTTTTATTTTATCCATTTTTTTTGGTGAAAATCACAAAACTAGCCATATGTTGGTGATTTTATTTTGTTCCAAAGTTACTAATGTCCGGCCGGTTAGTCTGGTGGTTTAGTACAACCCCTTTGAACCGAAAGATTGCTGACTCGAAACTGGTACTAACTAGTCAGTCGTGTCCTTGGGCAAGGCGATGTGATCTAATGATTGCTTGTGTGATAACCCACTTGGTTTTCCTATTAACAGGGATAAACATGAATATGCTATCCTATCCTAATTTATTGTATATTACAATCCAGGAACTTGCAGTTGCTACTCAGGAAGTTAAGCTTTCAACAAGGATAAGTGAAATAATAGACAACAAGAAGAAAAACCGATACAAGAACATTTTACCATGTTGGTTATAAATACATCAGTGGCATTGTTTGTATTTGTTTCATATTCTCTTCTCTTCCAGATGATTCTACAAGAGTTGTGCTGAGGAAAAGTGCTGAACTATCGGATTACATCAATGCAAATTTTATTGATGTGAGTGTTTGTTAAATTAGTTTTTGAGGTTAAAATATTGTTGCTTTAGGGTTATTCTCAACTGCGTAAATTCATCGCAACCCAAGGACCACTCACTCGAACAAGTGAAGATTTTTGGAGGATGGTTTGGGAACAAGAATCCTTGATTATAGTTATGCTGGCAAATGTTATGGAAGGTGGAAAGGTAAACGTAAAAGCTTAACAATGTTAGGCTTTGTATGTTTAAACTAGATGCAGAGGATTTAGACACACATCAAGTAAGCTTTGAAGTCGGACACAGAAGTTTGTTGAACAAACCTAATTGTTACTGACCTGATTATATATCGAATGCAATGTACAATTTTGGAATAGCGACAAAAAGTGTTTCTAGTTCGGTGTAAAATCTAAATAACACTGTTTTGTAACCCTAATGACTCACATTTTCATTTCAATGCAGGAGTTTATTTATTCACCAATGTATTTAAATTCATTTAATAGCATAAAGCTAAAATAATATTCATTTTAGTAAATTTTTAAGTTGGTCACTAACACAGGCAAAGTGTGCAAAGTATTGGCCGGAAGTTGGAAAAAGTTGCTCTTATGGAGGGTATAATGTTGAAACAGTTAAAGAGAAAAATTATGGATCTTATATTTTAAGAACAATTCATTTGGAAGAAATTGGTAATGAATATGCATCAGTAAGTATTTTGATTTGTGTGACTTTAAATTCATGTCTTAACGTCACCTAATATCAGGATTGGTACTATCTTGGGTCATTAATCGAAGGTTCAGGATATTGGATATTCATGTTTTATCTTTGTTAATGGAAAAACACAAGGGTTTATCACCCAGACTGTTGTCGTATTACCTCGCCAATTGTTAGGTTACCAGAGCTAGTGTAGTGTGTTGTAATTCTAAGTGACTTGCTCAAAAAAAATAATAATTAGCAAACAGTTAAATTGTATAATTTTTTGGTATAAAGGGATTTACTAAGCCACTCTTTCAGCCGGACAGTTGTGTGTATAAAGCTTATCATTTTCATTTTTAAATAGCACAGATTCAAACTATAAGCTCTCTAAGGGCCAAAATCGGCCTTACTTTAAATTTTATGTCCAGATATTAAGAAAAATCCAACATTTCCAATACATAAGATGGCCAGACCATGGGGTGCCACTAATAACAAGCAGTCTTATTCGAATGCACAACAAAGTCAATGCTGAGTATGAAGACTTAGTTAAAGACAAAGCTTTCCCCATAATTGTTCACTGCAGGTATACTTTGGTGTATGTTAACCTTAATATTGTTTAAAGCAAAATGTAGTTATTTGTTTTTGTTTCTTTATTTCCTTGTGTTTGGGCAGGTCACCGTTTAGTCATAGTTTATATTAACCAGTGTGTGGTGTACTATTCATAATATCATTATTTATATACCCGTCACTTGATTCATTTTGATTTGTTACATGTTTTTGTATAAAATATATCATATGCAAAATTATAAAAGAAGGGTTGTATATATATATATGATCTTACCTATGGGTACCTCCAATATGTGTGGATAACCACGATGTGATGATTGCTATGTGAGTTATAACTTGTTGATACATAGTGCTGGAGCTGGTCGTACTGGTGCTTACATTGGGTTCGACATCTTACGTGATGAAATGCAATCAAAGAACCAGGTCAATGTGTACAGGGCTGTACTTAACATGAGAAAGCAAAGAATGGACATGGTTCAAAGCATGGTTTGAAAAAATATCCTTATTTCATATAATGGCTCTAAAATTTCTTCATTTTGCAGAAGCAATATGTGCTCCTGCATAAGCTTCTAAGTGAATGTCATGCATTAGGAAACACAGGATTCAAACAAAGTGAACTGAACGAACGTATTGCACAACACACAATGTAAGGGAAAGCCCATATGCTTAACAATGATTTACAAATATGTTTCTAGCCTTTTTTTCGTACTTGTTGTATAATTTCTAACAACAACAACAATGTGGTACAGGTTAATGAAAGAGTTTGACAACTTGAATTTCATTCTTCCAATGACAACGTCGAAGAAAATTGCTCTTCAACATTTAAACAAACCAGTCAACAAAGACATCAACATCTTACCATGTAACTATACCAGCATGCTTACTTAACCTTTGTAATGAAAATGTTTGCTGTGATAGCTTATACAGTAGATAATATGACCAATAGCAAGACAATTGTGTTTGAAGTCAATAACTTACTACATGATTGCGAAAAAATTATTTTAGTTTATAATACAGCTGCAGAAGTTTTGATAAGGGTAGTCACCAGTTATTTACTGCAGATTCTACAACCACTCATAATGCAAATAACATTTCTATCCAGTTTATTAGGAAAAATGTTTCAACAGATGATCATTCTGCTGTCTTTATTGCAATTCATAATAAAGAAGAAGCTGCTCCTTACTTGAATGCTTCGTTTATTTCGGTTGGTTTTTCAATTCCATTGGACATAAAAATGGAATAAATAGATAATGTGGCACAATGTTAATAGTGGGTAATTTATAATAAAATGTTAAAGATCGCATCATGTCTAGTAATTTTTATGTATACCATCTCCAACATCTTTAAATATCTGACTGACGACATGCTGTAATGTGATGACCGACACATACTGTAAGGGAACAGTAGCGCCTATCCTTTTGCATGCATTTACAAATTTTCGTTTCTGATTTCGTTTCTAAAAGGCGATTTTCGTTTCTAATTTACGATTTTTGTTTCTGGAAACAAAAATATTTTTTAGAAACATAAATTTTGTTTCTTTATTTTCGTTTCTACCATTGGGTATGTGTATGTAGGTTTATTACCTTATGTTACCTTTGGTCCATTTATCCAATATGCAGGAATACATGGTAAATGAATCAACTATTGTGGCACAAGATCCACTGCCTATTAACGTTGATGTATTCTGGAGAGCTGTGGTGGACAACAATGTCAATATCATTGTGATGCTTAGTCAACCTGGTAATGGAGAGACTCGGGTAACTCCATTGGATATCAATTTTTCTTTACTGTAATAATACAGATAATATGCACACAGTTTTGAAACATCAGCCTGTATAAAAATATCTTGTTATTTTGTTACTTGAGCCATTACTGTACGTTTCATATTTGTTAAAGTATTGACTGACCATTTTGAAACTACTAGATGGAGGTAAGGTGCCTCGAACATAGAAACCATCTGGTATGAACGATTTTTTTCTATATAGCAAATTATACAGCTAGTTCTGCGGAGCCATCCTGTAAAGTCTGAGTTCTTCTACCAACAAAATATTAGTCGATCTGTGTGTGCTTTTGTTAGCACCAATGGTTTGTGCAATGTTAAATAATTACCGTTTTGTAGCAAAACTGGGACAATAAGTGTTAAACACTTTAATATACATTAAAATCTAATCATAAGACAATATACAGGATACCTGCCTTCCATACTACCCACAAGAAAATGGAAGTAATAAAAAGTATGGTGAAATAAGTGTTACACAGATGGAAGAATGCACTGAACAAGGATATGTTCAACGGAAACTACAAGTTGTGTCTGGAGCAGTAAATGTGGGTTGAGTTATAAATGTGTTATGGTTGTGTGATCAAATATTACTTTACGTTATGTAGTAAAATTCAATCAACCATACCATCAAAATGTCAATTTCTGACAAGCAACTAACCCACTTTGCTTACTATTATTTCTGTTAATTATAAATTTTATCTTGCAGGTTCCGATCACCCACTTACAGTGTCTATTCTGGAAGGAGGTTCTTAAGCCAGATGATATAAGGAATCGTTTAAACCTTATTGCTTTGGTTGGTCATTTGAGGACAGAACATGGAAGTGTTCTTATTCACTGCTGGTGAGTTCAGCATATTTTTTCTTGTTTGCTGTCATTGCATTTATTTCTAACAAACCATTCTATTCAACATCAATCTAATAAAACCAGTAAAAAGTAATTATAATATAATAAAATAATGCTTTAATAAAACTAACAGCCACTTCAAATGTTGAAAACTTGACTGTAAGAACATTCTGTCTAGTCATTATAATGCCAGTTCTGCTTTTACAGTGATGGAGCTGGAAGGTCAGGTGTATTCTGCGCACTCAACAACCTGATACAGAGATTGAGAGCTGAGGATGAGATTGATGTGTTTAGGACCGTCAAAGATCTAAGGGACATGAGGCCACATATGGTTCGCACTTTTGTAAGTATTATGTCTAGCCTACACCTTGATATTGACCATTTTGTCTTTAGACTACAATGTGGTTTTATTAAAATCAGTCACTGGAAATGCCCTCAGTTTACAAATACTTTACCTCCTGTAAATTGGCAGTATGCACTTTAGGTGTTGAGAACTTTGTATATATGTCCTCGCCATTTCCTCTTACGTGAATTAAACACAAAAACCATGTCCCATATGCAGGTATTTCACTTGTGATTTTAGGCTAATCCTTTGTCTCACTGCTCCCGTGTCTCACTGCTCCCTTTAAAAAATTAGTATAAACAAATGCCTGTGAAACAACCAATGGTTTTCAAAGTGTTGGAACAATTTCTGTAATGAACCAGACAGAGAAAAACTATAGCTGTTGGTACGGTTTGAAAATACAACCTTTTTACTTTTGCCCAAAATAATACTTTTAACACAATACAGGACAACTACATGACTTGCTACAAAGGGCTTGCAGAGTTCCGTTCTTCCTTCGACACTTACGCTAATATTTGAATATATCTTTGATGTTTTTCCTCTGTTTTGCTATATGAATTTATTCCTATAAAATGAATTGTACTTAAATTTTTGCTCTTTGTAAAAGTCTGTTTGCCTGTTAATGTAATTTTAAACCTTTATTCGTGGATCAAGCAATATGTGTTAAACCTTTTAACGGAACTTGGTAACAAAATTTTTGGTTATCGAAGTGAACATGTCCAGTTTGTCTCCATGCCACTGTACTTAGAAACCGGAACTCAATTTTTAATGCAACATGGTAGTTGGTGTTTAAAAATGAAATAGAATCTTATTTGTTCTTTCTAAATATAGCACTTGACACAATTATTTATAGCTTTTACTTTTATGTTATCTGTAAAAATTAATATGAATTTATCATTGAAGTTTCTTGTGTGTACTTTTTGAAAAAAATGTTTTTTTAATTATGTTTATAAACCAATCTGCCAGTGGTTCCCAACTGGGTTGCCATTTACATTTCAAAGCTGTATGTTGTGAAGTTGCAACACTTTTTGTACTGTGTTATTCATGAAAATCACACATTAGCATTACTAATGTGCCACAAGCTTGAAATGGTTGGAAACCACTGCAATATACCCTCAGGAAAAATAAAACTCTTAAAAAATTTGATCCATTGATCTGTTTAGTTCGGGCAAATTCTGTTAAGTTTCTTGACCAAGGACACAACTGACTAGCTAGCGATCAGTTCAGAACCAGAATCTTTCGGTTGAAAGGCTTTGTACTAAACCACCAGACAAAGTGCTATATCGGATGTTTTTTGTGTAGAATGAACTGTACAGCCACGATTTCTGCAGTTTAAAGTTAACAGAAAATAAAATATGAAGATATAAGGCTAATTACAGATATTAAATAAAATAAGCCGAAGGTTGTCTACTATTGATTTATTTCTAATTAAATTAAAATCATTGCTAATCTGCATCAAAGTTTATAAACAAAATGTATAAGCAAATAAAGGACAACTTAATTACCAAAGCAATAATATGTACACCATTTAAAAACATTTTTTTTGTAAAGTATATAATATGATTTTTTCGACATAAAATTATCAATGGTTTTCAAAAGAATATTAATTTAGAAATCACCAGGTTTGGTTTATAATTTTGGTCCTCCATACAATATTAAAGAACAGCTAAAATATATAAATATGAATAAAAATAAATATTTAAAAAAAGTATTTTTTTTTCTACAAGTTATTACCGTAGTAGTAAAATAGTATAGGAGTTATTTTCTGGTTAAGTAAAAAATCAGATCAAAAAGAAACAGTGCAATAAGCCTTATAATACTTACACAGAAATTAAATGAAATTGTGATAACTATTTGCTTTTAATACAAAATAAAAATAAAATTTTTTGCTATTTATTATAATATTGTACAGTAATATCGATTTGACTGAAATTGTTTGCTTCAATATAAGTGATTGGTTAGGAGGGATGACTCATTTAGGCTTTGTCTCAACATTAAGGTCTTCGTAATATCCTGTGTATATAACATATTATTTCTTCTATTGTTCAAATCTCAATGTTGACATGTACAGTAGTAAATTACTAATATTCAAATTATGTTTAGTTTTTCACAAAACATTAAAATAGCTCCGGTAACTTTTGGTGGGTGCGTAATTAGACTATTGCATGTGTGATAACACTACTTGCCTTATGCTATTCTTTCCGTTTTCTTTTAGCCTTATTGAGTTGACAAAGGTAATAAAACGTCTACTCGATATACTTGGTACCTTTCACAGGGATTAAACAATGTCCAGAACAGACATATATCAAAACAGGTCTGTTATAATCAATAAGCAAAACGTTTTCATTATTGAGCCATACAAGCTGAAACAATGTTCATTTTATGCCTTTCTCAACAATGCGTACTCCATGTCAATTGAGCTCAACTACATAAGATACCAGCAAGAATATGTTTTAAAGAATTTATATACTTGCTAGTGATCATAAGTAGTTGAACTCAAATAACTTAGAGAAATTCTTCGCAAAGTATATCCACTAGATGGTTTTAAGTCATTAACTGAAAAGCAAAATTTGCAAAGACAACTAACCTGATGTACGGTCGTGTGGCCGAATGGTTGACACAACCGATACATATACCGACTCTTATAAAAAACGGTCCTAGTGACATCATGGGTTCGAAACTTGGTTCAGTAAACAAAAAAAAGACAACTGACCTTCAGGTTCTGCAAGATTGTTTATAGGTAAGGCCATCGGCTGTAACCTGGAATTCATTTGTGGATAGAATTAATTTGTTGTTTGTTTAAAATGTTTAAATAAGTTAACAGCTTTTATCTTTAAATACAGACAGTATTTTAGAAGATTAGCTTCATAATTAGTTACCAAAGTTTAGACTGCATTAAAGTTTAGTCGCCATATGTAAAATATATAACTTGCATCACTTATATATAACTTGCATCACTTATAAATGTATATATATAAAGTAGCTTTACCTCATTTTCCTGTACATGTAACCTGCTGCTATCAGGACAAGCACCAAAGCCACAAAAACAACTGCAACTAAAAAAATATGGTTCATTTTCTATAACGGGAAGAAATAATATTCATAATTACATGCTATTGCGAATGCATTGGATCCAGCTTCCTGTTGAGGGGTTGTAACAACTGTGTGGCTAGTTTGTGTCAAGTAAACTCCATCAACTGAAGTTATGGAGACAATCTGGAATCTGGAGAAAAAATTAAATTGTCCTAGAAATAGCTGGACTGGTATAGTACAACATATAGCGTTTTTTGGTAAAAGAGAAAGCAAACTGGAATATTAATTTACGGCTACAAACTAATTTTGTTGTGTGTATGATACAACATAACTGATTATCTACAAGGGTACTTAAACCCACACTTTAGAAGTTTGCTGTTAAGAATGAGTTAACTAGCGTTGTTTTTCCCTAAAAATATGAAGTTTTCAATATCTTACGTATATATTAGTCCTATGGTCATAGGTTTGTTGGTGCATTTTATGACATCAGATGATCCCAGTGAACATTGTGTTGTGTCACTTGATGACAACTTTACTTGCTTTCTTGCTTCATTAAATCTGATCACAAATCATTAATGCTCCCAAATACAACTTGCATTAGAACATACCTTGGTAGAGTTGCCACACAGTATATAGAAGGATCATTGTTGGTGGTTATGTTTCTTATTTGAAGCCACGTGTGAGAAGTTCTTGTCTCAGAGCTTCCTGGTTTATATCCAATCACAACATAGCAGCTGAAACATGTTATATAACCACATAAATAGACACAACACTGAATAAGCATAGTGTGTCATACAGTCATATTCTTTACATAATTAAATTAATATTTCTATGGCAGCAAAATGTCAATAATTAGTCAAGATAAAATTAAGTATATTAAAATGTGGGATAAAATTTAAAAAGAATACAGAATTTAAAAAGCAATGAGCATACATAAAATAAGATTTATAGTGCCGTATACTTATGATCAAGAATTAAAAATTGTTACCTGATTGGTCCATTTGATTCATCTGGTTTGCTTATTGCTAGGTAGGAGATAAACGCAGAGCTTTCTTCTACAGTGGGTGTTGCTATATAGCTGGGTGCTAAATTTATGGAAATCTTTGTTATTTAAAACAATACTACATCAGAAGATTACCCCATGCAATGTAACATCCAATGTAAATTTTACCGATATAGCAAAATTTGGGTATGATGAGCCAACCGCCATCATACCTTCTTTAAATACATGTATATAAACACTATTTTTTTAAACAGATTAATGTTTGAAAAACAGAATAAGTACTTTCCGAAACATGTCACCAAGATGGATAGAATAGGCAGGAATATGTATGTTTATCTCCATGAATAGGAAAAGGCAAGTGGCTTTATCGAATGGACAATCGTCAGACTATGCACCCATCCAGTCATCGGAGCTATTGCACTGTGATGTGGATGATTGAGATGTTTCATTAATTTTGGTAGTACACAATAAACTGATGGCTTTAGGCAAAGTTCGCTAATTTCCAAGGACACAACTGAACTAGCTTAGGTTCCTTTTTTGAACCTGCGACCCCTTCTGCTGAAATGTTACTCATTATCCCACCGAACTGTTCGGTTCATACTGTAAATGATTTATTTTGGCCTTATGTTGTTTGCTAAAACGATATATTAGAAATTCCTTCAATTACAATCAAATTGTTAAACATAACTTGAACTGATTTTTCAGTTTGTCATTAAAATTAAATTAATATTTTATACTTTCCTGAAATACGACAAATTTCCACTAGTAACAAAAGATGTCAAAACTTTTGCATTTGGTTAGGTGCTTTATGATATTTGGAGTTAAGGAAATTGGTACCTTGTACTGGTGTAATACATTGTCCTGAAGCAATGACTGCTAACCCAACTTCGGAACAAGTTTTTGCAGCAACAGTTATGTCATGTTTTCGATTTGGTTCAGTTGGTAAGTTATAGAAAGAGTTGGAAATCTCATAGACTGTTTGGTTTATACCATACATCATTCCTTCAGCTGTCTTGTGTACACTGCTGGTAACTATTATCTGAAGAAAAATATGTTAAAGTGAACATCTATACAATCTTAGGTTTGTGAAGAATCTTATTTTATTTTGTGTATATTTATTGTTTTAAACTACAGGATTCTTTACAAACCCTTTATAAAATATGCTATAAAATGTTGATACACAGACATTTGATGCAATTTATGTGTAGTAAGGCTGTTGGTTTCTTATCTTATATTTGTATTACATTTACTTGATGACTAAAGATATGATACATATTTTATTAGGTGTAGACATAGATTACAAATAAAACTTCTAAGCAGTAAGATAAAATTAATATAAAACATATATGAAACAGTTCGCCATTTTTTTTATCTGTAACTTATTAAACAAAGATTGTACCGATTACTTCAATATATTAAAACACACTGGAAAAGTGACATTGCAATACTGCTGACAACCAGGCATGAGGTAGTCTGACATAATTCTGGGTTACAATAACTCACATAGCTTCTTTGTACACTATCTAAAGCTAACAACTATCATAATATTTTTCTTTACTTAAGCATAGTTACCAGCAGCAAAAATAGTCACTTAAAATTTAATATATTTATTTTATGATGGTTATGATTTAAGTTTTCTGCACACAACTTGGAATATAAATTTACGACTTAATTTTAAGCTAGAACTGCATTGCAATAAAAATATCAAAAACAATGCACCTTTGCCCCAATTATCCCAGGTGTTCCCCCATCACTCCATGATATTAAACACGATGTATTGTCCGACCCCAAACTCATTATTGCAGAAGTAATACTTGGTTTAACACCAGCTGTGCTGAAAAGAAGTTGTTCTGCTTTTTTCAAATATTCAGGGAATAAATTTATCTGTAAAACAGAATATAAAATTTATTTTTTAAAAGGGGGGTAATTTTAAGTAAAGTACCAGCTGATTACAATATTAAAACCAAAGACGCACTTAACTGTACTTCCCCAAACCCAGGAACTTTTACTTCCAGACAAATGATTTTGGAAATGATTCTGTGTAATTTGGATTCATATTGATCTGCTGGTTTGTAACTCAACAAACTGACTTCATGTAAACAATCCAAACACATAGCCAGATTTTTATAGTTAACAATAAAAGGGGTAATATAATACTTTACCTTACCTTTATAGCATATGATGTACGTGGCATCAAATTGTTAAGAGTGGTTGAGTATTTGTTATCGTTTGTTGAGGTTTGGTTAAAAGATTTTATCCGGGTTTGTCCAGAAGCATTAACACTTATGCTGTAAGTAATGTTTCCATTTGTCTTAGTTAGATCTGTCCAATTGACCTGTAGTTGGCTGCCAGGACAAGCACCAAGTGATACAATGCCTGATGTGCTAGGAGTGTCTGAAATATTTGAAAAATAAGATAAAATTTCTAAGACAATTGCATGTGTGATAACACCTATTTGTTTCTTGAGATAAACAAGAATACATCTTTTCCTACATTTTATAGAATTAGTCTGACGGATTAGTCTGGTGGTTTAGTGCGTCGCCTTTCAGCCGAAGAGTTGCAGGTGCGAA
>CH002653.1:1541578-1553684 GCA_000149265.1 Ciona savignyi | reverse complement strand
TGAATAACAATCAAGTAAATCAAGGTTACAAAACAAACAATTTAAAATAAGGGGCATAAATAATATATAAAAATATAGGTCGTAAAAAAGATATAAAACAAACAATTAAGCAAGTACCAATATATATAAAATATGATTTTAACAGTTTTGATTTTGGCCTGACCCGACAACTAGCCTTATGATTTGCCGTTTTTTCCTGTTTTCCAATTTTTTTCAATAATCCTGATTTATGTTTTTATCGTGGAAACAAAAAATAAACTAAACTAAACTATGTTCAATACCCTACATGGCGCAAAAGGGCAGAATTATTATCTAGCACCAGTCAAACATTCAACATATTTCAACAAAAAAATCAAAGCGATGTTACTTTGTGATCAAAGCTATTTGAAATAAGGTGTCTATACAGCTAACCACGCCTAAATTTTGGTTACCAACAAAATAAACACCCCTAAATTTGGTTACCCACAGAAAATTAGGTTATTTGATTACAACTAACACCTTTTTTTAAATACCTAGCCAAACAATCTGAAATATTAGTAAAAAATATCGATTCATGATTTCAAACTCAGCAGCCAACAATGCATTGAAAACACATAACAAAGTAAGCGTTAAACACGGTATAATAATTGAATTTCAACTGAATGGTTTATACAACGAACTGCGCTGTCATGGGATAACAAACCACAATATTTGCAGGTTAAACAATAGTGTAAAGTCATGTTTCAAAATGAGAAGTATAGCTGATTTCAATGGAATGATATTCATGTTTATGCCTCTGAATGGGAAATCGTAAGGGGCGTTAAACACAGGCAATCGCCAAATTACCACATTCTGTGTTTATGATTCAGATGTTCCTTTAATTTGGTAAAACCCATTATTTCACAAGGTTTATGTAAATACCGCTAAGTGCCTTGTTCAAGGACACCCGACTAGCTTGCAACCTACAACTCTTAGGCTGGAGATGCACTAACCCAATTAGCTATTCGGTCGGACGATAAATCATTCATGCCGAAGCCAAAAGTCTTTTATTAAGTCAAAAGGATAATCTTATATTAACCATATTCAGATTACTAAAAGGAAATCCGAGTGTGGGTTTTCTTTTTTTTTGATAGCTTCAAGCCTCCAAGTAGGGGAAAACTAAAAGGGAGGGGAAAGTGGGAAGGAGGGAAACTGCATGCTAAAATAAAGATTATGACATTTAGGTTAGTTTAAAACATGGGGCTAGAGTTAGGGTTAGTCTTGGGGTTGAGATTAGTGTTTAGGAATGGGTTAAAATTAGTTTCCGAATTTTAAGTGAGCAGTTTCCCTCCCTTCCGCTTTCCCTCTTTTTAGCGTTGCCCCTCCAAGTATGCTATACTGACAGGACGAACTGATAAATATAAAGGAAAACACTAAAGGGAGGGAAAGTGGAAAGTAGGGAAACTGCTCACCAACTAACTTGATCCCCAGAACTAACTCTAACTCTATGTTTAAAACTAAATCTAATGCCCTAATACTCATTTAAGTGTGCAATTTTCCTCCTTCCTGCCTCCCCGTTTTCCCTCCTTTTAGTTTTCCCCAATGTAAATAGGTTACGGTGTTCTTTTCCTTGTATGAACACACACACAGCCCTATTTGGTTAATTCCTTTAATAAACTGGCAGCACAGTGTTGTGTTGCATCCTACCCACATCATTTCAATTGGGTTATTAATAAACACCCAAAAATAAACCTGTACTGTATTTATAATTAATTTTTATGCGTGAGAAGAGTTCACAGTACTCCAATATACGTCATAAATCCTATACGCGATAGAATTTCTCAGGTGAATTATTACCAGTTCAGTCCAAAAATACAAAAAATTATAATATTATTTAGAGAAATATATACATGCAAGTTAATAAAATGAGCAAACCAAACGTTGCAAATGTAAATTTTGTGAATTTTTGCGAAATTTAAGAAATTCGTGGTTTGAATAAATAAAACACGTCTTTCCCTCATCTGTTTTAAACAAACATTTTTAAATTAAGAGGTGCGGGGTAAACTTGTGAGCTGGTCTTCTCTGATTTGTACAGGACCGTTATGCTTGTTGTGTCCGGTAGATACAGAGCTGGTCCGGTTGCGTCTTAATCCAAACAATAAATCGATAGCTTCCTTGCCCAAAGGGTTCTACTTAAACTGAAGGAACGAAAAAGAGCATAGCCTATACAACACACGGCAAAAACTCCAGTAACCCGACAAACCACTTTTTTGAGGCCACACGGCACTTATCAACGAAACATTCTCAGCTTAGCATTTATAAACATTAATTATGGACGACATTTTTTATATACTTTAGGACTAGAGAGTGTCAACCACGTGTGTCAAGAAGGATCCCTAACACAATTGGTGATTGTTTTGTAAACCGAGAGTATAGTTTGTTTTGCAAGCAGAAACTCATGGGTCCCTGTGGTAACAAACCGATCTTGTTATCCAGGTTCATTACACAATATATGTCATTTTCAGATACCATCTAAAAAGCTAATTTTTTAGATAAAAATAGGCTACCGTTTGGTTTTTAACGTACCAGGGCAATTCCCCTGAATGTAGTACCCAAAATTTTGGTTTCTGCATATCTAGACCATGTTGCTTAACAAAAATACTTTTATTGCGATTCCATTACCCTTCCTTGTAAATGTCGGTGCGACAACCCATGCCTGTCACGCATTGGACAAAAAAGGAAAAACGATGTGTCCTATTTTTCCAAATGGGACCCATAACTATCACGGTCAAATGACGTATCGCCGATCTTCGAGGTTACCCGCCATGAAGTAAACAGAAGTTTATATTTATTTCCGACTCTAAATTGGAGAACAAAATGCTTCATCTCGCGACGTCGATGATAGTGTGTCCTTATGCAGTTCACCAATTTGCAAACCCAGATTTTAGCTTTTTATTTACATTTCTTGTGAAAAGATCACACATGGGATATAGGCATGCAGGACTCCAGCACGAAATCAGTTCGCGGTGGTACAGTGGTGATTGCACTACGAACAAACTACGTTTTCGAGTTCAGTTAGAGAGCAAAAATATCATCGTTGTCTTTTATTTAACCATGTTAACGAAAAGATGGGATTAAAAGTTTGTAACAGAGCTGCAACAATTGCACGTAACTGTTGAATATTTTTGTTAAACTTCTCTGCTTTTTTATGTTCCAAATGAGGCTGAATTTGCAGACATAAGGGGTACAAATCTATATTACAGCCCACAAATTCTCTCAATAATGATTTATATTTAATATTAAACGTTATATCCACACCAATAGTTAATGCCATTCCATAATAATTCGATTTAACAACTCTGACGAAACAACAAGTTGATGCATATAAACCCCATTTTTTTATTATTTCCTCACGAAATAGTACATATTTAATCAAATTTAACTATTTTCATAGAAAACATAAATTGCCGGGCTAAAAAGTATCAAAACGATCGAAATATTGTTTTTTTATATATACTTGGCCTACGCTTTTAGTTGAAAAAAGGTCAAGATTAATTTTGGCAATAACTCATTTTGTGGTAATGCTTTAGATCAAAAACACATTTTTTAGCGATTTCTGTATTCTTAAAAAATAGTTCAATTTAATTAAATTACATTTTATTTTCAGTCACCATAAGCAGATGATTTCATAGTAGGATAGGATAGGATATTCATCTTTATCCCCGTAAATGGGAAAACCAAGGGGGTTAACACACGGGCAATCGTCAGATCACCTCGCGCATCGTCGGGGTTACCGGAGCCATTGCAGTGTGTTGTATACGATAGACACGTTCCTTCAATTTGGTAGAACCCATTAATCCGCCTGGGTTCAGGCAATGTCCGTAAAGTGCCTTGCCCAAGGACACAACCAACTAGCTAGCAACCAGTTTCGCACCTTCAACCTTTTGATTGAAAGGCGACGCACTTAACCGTTAGACCAACGGGCCGGACAAAGTATATACCACAGATGTGGGTGGCACCAAATCAATTGCGTATCAGCATTCAGCTGCAGTGTCAAATGGTGCGGCGAGAGAAAATTCTAATGCTGCAAACACCGAGAACTCCAATCGAACTAACATTGATTTGCTGGTTTTGAACGAGTGCTCTAAAGACTGAAAGAAAAGGGTTTAAGCAAAAGCACTTTTTCCATACCAGTACTTATCTTTTACAATGCTTAGAATTTTTCATTAAGGTTAAAATTTGATGTTAGAAATACTACATTGAGAGTGTATTGTTGATTGATTGTGATTAGTTCTCAGGTCATGTTTGCCTGTTGCTTACATTATCAGATGTTGCCTCATTTAAGTAGATTGAAATAGGTCATTTCAAATTAAGGTAACAATAAATTAGGCATTTCACAGTTAAATATCTGTAAATGTAAGTATATCACTGTTGCATATGCTTATTTAATATTTTGCTCTTAATCAGTCCGACCGTTAAGTCTGGTGTTTAAGAGTCATACTCTTGACCAAACGGTTGCAGGTTCACAACTGGTCGCTAGCGAGTCGGTTGTGTCCTTTGGCAAGGCATTTGACAGACATTGCCTGAACCGAGTGGATTAATGGGTTAATTAAAGGAACGCTTGTATCATACACAACACACTGCAATAGTTCCGGTAACCCAACAGTGAGCGCGAGGTTATCTGAAGATTACCCATGTGTTAAGTGTTAAAATTCACGGGGATAAACATGAACATCCTCCTTCTTATATCACTACACTTAGAGTTTTCTACGAAATCTAGGATTTATCATTAAAATATCGACTTACCGATATCAAATTTGCAACTTCTCCTCCCATTATATCCCCATGCACCTTCGCCGAAATAAGCAAGCACACCGCAGCTACGTGCTGCCTGTTTGACTTAGTAACGAGGCAGGAAAATAATAGTCTTTCAAAATATGTTTTCGCGCAAGCCAGCACACCAGTTTGAAAACCAAAAAGTTTAGCCGTTCGTAACATTTGGCGTTCAAGTGATCGAACTTTGGAAAGTGTTACTGTAACCTGAAACCGTAAGAATTTTTAGATGCGTGTACGACAGAGTACTACTTAAGGTGTTGACTGTACTTAAATTGCCAGAAATTATTCGTTTAATACAACTCGGACCCTGGGCATAATTTATTTGCATTGGCGACTGGTAAATCCCTCTACTAACTGATTATCCTGACAAGTTATCCAATGATAACCGTGTATGCTATACAAGAAAGGGTTTATGATTCTGATGAGAACAATTACAAGATAAATTGTGGACTTTTTAGGCTGCATTTTGTCTGGAGTATTAACTTTAAGAGCGTCAGCGGTTTTGGCCATACAGTTGTGGAGCACTTAGCCGATATCACCTAAACCTAGTAGATTAATAATCCTAATCACAGGAATAAAGCACGATAATTTATAACATCTCGATGCATTGCAAATTTAGCCAGACAACACTTACCATAGGAAACGCTTCTTTAAACTTCATGTTTAAATCGCGTTTTAAATCACTTGGCTTAGCATATTTGATAAAACTGACCTGAAAAAAAGAAATTAGTTTGTTTAGTTGCGTAATTTGGAAGTAGTGCAATTACATGTTGAATGTTCATGTTTTATCACTGTGAATGGAAAATGCAATGGGTTATCTCATTCAGGCAATCACCAGATTACCTCGTACAAACGTAAGGAAGCATTTATAGACAAAGGCTGACCTTTCCAAGTTCCAACTAACTTGAATAGTTATTGGTATCAATTCAATTAAAGTTAAGACTTACACCCATTACCCACAACAGACCCCACACCGCACCATATAATCGGTGAATGATAAAAAAGCTGAAACACTAAAGTTACCATGTGGCTTTTAAAAGTCAACACAACACGGTGTTTGCCTGATGTCCATTCTGAACTTTGCAGGTTAACTCGCTCTGTTTCAAAATAGAACAATTAAAAAACAATGTTATTTCTTACCTTAAAATTACTACCCTTTTAACAACTTTTTAAAATAACAATATTAATACTTTTAACACTTAGCAATTTGCCAAAAAATGATTCTGTTAAAAAACTTTTTTACTCCCAACATTACTAATCAATAAAAATTACCTACAATTCACGATACCCCACAACCCCCTTATAATTTACTATACCCCCACCCATTAAAAACTTAAAAAACGTAAAATCACCTGGAAGTAGAGTTGTGGGGTGTAGAAGGTGTTTGTACGATACCTCAATGACATGAAACAGAAACAATTTTAAAACATAATTCAAATGGATGATTCTTAAACGATTTTGACTCCAGTTAAATATATATGCAACAAAGGAACGTAATAGTTTGTCCGGCCCGTTGGTCTAACGGTTAAGTGCGTCGCCTTTCAATCGAAAGGTTGAAGGTGCGAAACTGGTCGCTAGCTAGTCGGTTGTGTCCTTGGGCAAGGCACTTTACGGACATTGCCTGAACCCAGCGGATTAATGGGTTCTACCAAATTGAAGGAACGTGTCTATCATATACAACACACTGCAATAGCTCCGGTAACCCGACGATGGGCGCGAGGTGATCTGACGATTGCCTGTGTGTTTTTAACCACCTTGGTTTTTCCATTCAAGGGGATAAAGATGAATATCCTATCCTATCCTATAGTGGTACTGAGGAATTAAATAAAAGGGCCAATATTATAGCCAATTGGTATGTCATTATTTGTTTGACATTATCCCGATGTTACATGGACAATTTGAACTAAAAAAATAAAGGTTAACCTATCTGTTGTAATGACAGTCATAGAAGATAAACTCTTACTCTACAAAGCACTAAAAATAGAGAAAAAAATGTTTAAAGTTAGGTTAATATACCACATTCCGGTCTGAAGGCAAAATGGTGGTCGAAACAGTATGGGTGGGCTGGTTGTGGAGACGTGATGGGGATAAAGGGCTACCATGACTTGTGCTAAAACAACAAAATGAAACTTTCCTTTTAATTAAACCTTATGAGGCTTGACATACACAACCAAGGAAATTTTATTTGATACTTTTGATATCGTGGGGTTTTAAACTATAAAACTATGACATTGCCTTATATAATTTATTTCTTACATTTTTAGACAGGTTGTAGTTTAGTTTGGTACTTTTTTGTTTCCACAATGAAAATACACAGCAACAACAACAAAAAAACTATAAAAAAGTGGTTAAAACACAACTGTTTAAATTAATTACTTGTTATGAAAGATTGCTAATAATAATATGCAGTGGGGAAAAATGATAACCAGCATAATAATGAGAATAACGTTCCTGTTCAGTTTGCCAGAGCTATTCCCATACTTTTTTTATAAAATTGGTTTTGGATTATATGGATTATAACTGTATTAAAAAACAACCCCATTGAATGGGGATCACATAAGAAGCCTGACAGATATGCAAATGTCAATTTCTTTGCTTAAGAACAGCCCAAGTCGTTATAGCTGGACTGAGTACAGTTAAAGATTTATTGTATTGTTACTCACCCTTTAGGTTTATGGCCAATGCTTCCCATACTGTATAACTGAATACATGGCGCATGGGTTGTTGTTTGGGGTTGAAACAAGGAGAATTCTGCAGATGACATGTTATCGTTTGTTTCCATCTTTGTCATGTTTACATTTTACATACGGCTCTATATCGTTTGATCTTAACTAAATTTTTTTGCTCATTATTGTTCTTTCTCTTAGGTTTGGCGAATGCGTCCTTTTTTTAGATGACGTGCTTTAACGACTGTTCGTTTTGCCGTCTTTTTCTGTTACTGTGTCGAGATTTGATTCGTTTGCCATTTTTTATACTGTGGCAAAAAATGAATTAACTAAACTTAATCTTCCATTAGGATATTTTTCTTGCAAAGTATGTTTGGCTAGTTATTTCAATAAAAGTATCAGTGGTCTGCGAACATTGAAAACAGCCGCTGGTTAAACGGTTGTGTTCTTGAGCATGGTAATTAGCAGACATTGTCTAATTCTAGTAAATAAATGGGTTAAAACTAAAGAATGCCCTAATCACGTTAGACACACTTTAATTTAATGATTTCATGTAATAATGCATCATTCTACATGGAGATAAACCATGGATATCCTATTCCAATATAAAGGAATAAAGAGGAACCACAATGGGTGATAAAACAAACAGCAACTTTGAATGAAACTTTAGCCAGCCCTTGACAAAATCTCCATATTGTAAGAAGGATAGTATAATTATGTTTATCCTTGTGAATGGGAAACCACAAGGGGCATTAACATACAGGCAATCGTCAGATTGCCTTGCGACCACCATTGAGTAACCTATCGCAATATGTTGTGTATATTTCAAGCGTTTCTTTTATTTAGTAGAACCTATTATTCCACTGAGTTCAGGAAATGTCTGTTAAGTGCCTTGCCCAAGGACACAACCGACTAGCTAGCGACCAGTTTCAAACGTACAACCCTTTGACTGATAGGCGTCGCACTAAACCGCCAGACTAAGCGGTTGGACTAATGTGCAGCATTACACAGGTTAAGAAACACTGCAAAACAGTTCAACAATCCATATATCTCCTACCTGTTATGCATCATCATGCTGTTTGTTACGTTTTTTATTTTGGTGACAAAGTTTTTCCTGTGGCATCGTTGCCATTGCCGCGCGGTGGATGGAACCTCCAACAGAATATTTCCACCGCTCAGTCGTCCTGGTATAAGAAGTGCAATGTGAATTTGTGTGTAAAAGAGTGAAGTTTTATTTGTGGTATAAATTTTTTTCTGTGGGATAGAAAATGCAGTATTCTTTAAATTACAGGCGGGTAAAGGTATCTTTTTTGAATTACAAATGGGTAGGTACTGGTAATATCGCTTCAATGATAATAAACTCATTTAAAAGCAATCAAGGGCATGCCATGGACAAAAACACTCAAATAAGCAGTCAGGAGAGAAAAAAATGGAAACTGGTAGCTTGTCCGTCCTTAAACCTTCACACCATACAAGTTACAACATATATTAATATCACGCCTATCAGGTAAATGGAAACACCATCAGTTTTTCAGCTAATATATTTGGATAACTTAAAAAGAATGTGTTGGCGCCTAGTTTTAGTCATTTTATGGATGTTTTTTAAAATCACGCAGTTTAAAAAAACATTTTAAGTTCAATTTTAGTTGTTATTATTTATTTTGTTGTGTCCGTCTTTTTAAAGCACTGTTTAATGGAAATGCTACCCAATAATTCTTACTACTCTTTCTATCTTGCTTGTTGACAGATTGCTTCTCATAATTCGACACAGATCGCTTGTAGTGGTATGAGCCTCGGAATCTGTAAACAGAGATAACGTTACATATATAAGCATATGGCCATGGTTCTAACTATATCAGCAGATGCTTTCAAAATAACATGACATACCCACACAGGTTTGTCCAAGGATACCAGTATGTGTGAAAATAGTCATTTAGCTCATTTTATTGCTGAACATAAGACAAAAGGTGGTTGGTTCAAAACCAGGCGTTAGTTAGTTGGTTGCAACCTTGGGCAAGACACTTTACGGACGTTTCCTTAACCTAGTGGTTTAATGGGTTAAACAAAACTGTAGTAATGTAATACGTTCAATGACCTGACTTGGAGTGATCTGACAATTCTAATACTACCTGCATTGTCCCATCACTGACAATAAACATGAGTATCCTATTCTATCCTGGGTTAAGTGGTCAAATGTGTTCAGTGAAACAATAAAATAAATTAACCTTGAATATGTTCCTGAACTGTTGATATTTTTGTCAGGTAGAGTACCGTATGTTTCTATGGATGCTATTGATGCCACAGATTCGTTGAGAGAATCGGAAACTACAAAAGACTTATTAAATGTGGCTGCCTCGCATCTAAATACAAATAGAATAGGCTATTCATGTTTATCCCCATGAATGGGAAAACCAAGGGGGTTAATACACGGGCAATCGTTAGATTACCTCGCGCCCACTGTCGGGTTACCGAAGCTATTGTAATGTGTTGTGTATGATAGACACGTTCCTTTAATTTGGTAGAACCCATTAATCCGCTGGGTTTAGGCACTGTTCGTAAAGTGTCTTGCCCAAGGAGACAACCGACTAGCTAGTGACCAGTTTCGAATCTGTAATCTTTCGGTTAAAATGCGTTGCACTAAACCACCAGACTAACTGGTCGGAATACAAGCAAAGAAAACATAGTGTACAACCATGTTATTATTTTATAATATGTTTTTGGATCAATTGATGATAAAGTCTGTTTAATTGGTTTTGTGACATTTGTATGCACACTATATAAAAATGATATTTAAAAAGAACAAAAATCACCATAATAGTTGAGAATATTATGTTGTCTATAAACCATGGAACAGCAATAGAGTGTTTAAAAAGTTAAGCTTAGCTTATAGCATTTTATTTCCGCAAGGAATCACATGTCATTTTAAGTATGCAGTGTGGCACATTTAAAAGGTTCCTTGGACACCGGTTTTCTAGAGGCTTTTTTAATTTGAAAGCTGCATCATTCTGTGTGTTTGACATTTCAAGGACACTGAGAGACCTAAAAGCGGTTCCTCTAAATACCAAGTGTGGGCAATGTGAGCAGTGTGCATGCAGTGTGTAGGCAGTGCGGGTAGTGTGCCAGAGTAAGGGTCAAAGATGGGGTTAGAGTTAGGGTAAGGGTTTAAAGTGTGCTCACACTGCCCACAATGCCCACATTGCCTAAACACTGACCACAATGCTCACACTGCGTATTTAGAGTCATCCGCCCAAATGTGTTTGCCATAAACTACCATTCCGTGATGAATTTTTATATTGCATGGGAATTTACCTGCTAATCAATTCATTTTTTTAAGTATTTTAATGTTGGAATTTCAAGTACCGAAAACTTAAAACTTAAAATCCAAGAAGACACCAGTAAAACTCAAAGATTAACTAGTCTTGCAGCGTCTTATAGCAAACCTGTTGTATCGAGAGCATTGTCCAATTCATCGCTGTCTGAGATATTCAAGTGCATTTTCAACGCAGAGTGCAGATTCAACGGAATATCTGGATAACAAATTCAATTGGGACACGGAATATCTTTGAACTGAGATATCCTGTAATGACTCCACTGCCCCACAAGGTAAGAAACACAGATTAAATTCAGGAATATAGGGCATTTATCACAATACCCAAGAAAGGTTTACTAGATCTATCGTGTTTTTTGTCAAAACATATAATAATCCTATCTTTAAAACGTATAATAATTCCGGTACCTATAAATACTACAGGACCACTTGGATCGCATGGAGCGCTTAGATCGCTTGAAGCGCTTGGATCGCTTACTATACTTCGTAATTACAGAAGCCATGATATTAATGTTAGGGTTGGGGTTAAAGTTAGTCCTGGGGTTGAGATTAGTGTTTGGAACAGGGTTAGAATTACTTTTCATAGCAATCTAATCCTGATCCAAGCGCTACAAGCGATCCAAGCGGTCCTGTAGTATTTAGAAGCACCCTAATAATTCTATTTAAAAATTCCAATACATAGTTTAAAAATTCCAATACTTTGCGGACATTGCCTGAACCCAGCGAATTAATGGGTTCTACCAAATTGAAGGAACGTGTCTGTCATATACAACACACTGCAATAGCTCCGGTAACCCGACGATGGGCGCAAGGTGATCTGACGATTGCCCGTGTGATAACCCCCTAGGTTTCCCCATTCACGGGGATAAACATGAATATCCTATCCCATAGTTAGTTAAATATTAAGCATGCAACATGTAACTGCTTCTTCAAATTAAAGTCTCACTTGAAAGAAACATCAATGCACGTTGATGATCCTCGTCCTCCATTTCCTCGGATTTCTTACCAAATTGGACATCAATATTTAACTCTTATATTATACCAAATACAACGTACCAGACTTAGTCATATTATCGTTGTATTTTTTGTCTCTCAGTCTAAGTCACTTACTTAACCACAATCTCAGTCTCAGGCAAGTATATTAATATTTAAGCAGTAGAGTTCGCGGGTAGATGCTGTGTGGTATCGAGTTTGGTCTACTCGGAGAGACCCTTTTTTTCTTTTTTTGAGGACGATACCCGATGCCTGAATCTGTTCGTTATTGACCGCCTTATAATCCCTCTTTGGACGACATCTTTTTTTTCTTTTATTTAAACCA
>CH002653.1:1474833-1533584 GCA_000149265.1 Ciona savignyi | reverse complement strand
GCAGAGCTTAATGGTGGTGGTTGGGATTGAAAATGGACGCCAGATGATTTATACATTTGTCCAAACAATTAGTCTGGTGGTTTGGTGCGACGTCTTTCAACCGAAAGGTTGCAGGCTCGAAGTTGGTTGATAACTTGTCGGTGGTGTCATTAGGCAAGGCACTTAACAGACATTGCCTAAACCTAGTGAATTAGTGGGTTCTACCATATTAAAGGAACATGTCTATTATACGCAACACATTGCAATAGCTCCGGTAACCTGACGGTGGGCGCGAGGTGATCTGATGATTGCCTGTGTGTTAACCCCATTTTCCCATTCACAGGGATAAACATGAATATCCTATCCTATACCTACCACTCGTCAAAAAATATAATATGCAGCATTGTACACAGCAGACATGAAGTAACAGATCACTCACCATTAGCGGCAGCCAGCAAGTTACAAATATTAACGTGATGACTAGAAGTTGGATGATCATTTGTGTTTCTCTGCTAATCGTTCTTCGTCTTGATTTTCGGCTCAATTTCGAACTGTATTGAAAAAATTTAAGACTTTAGAAATCTTCAAATCATACCTTTTTGTATAGTGTTTGATCTTGTATGTGTATGAGCTTGTATGTGTATGAGCTTGTATGTGTATGAGCTTGTATGTGTATGAGCTTGTATGTGTATGAGCTTGTATGTGTATGAGCTTGTATGGCTATGACAGCCCACGGTAACAAAAAAATTACTATATGAGAAAAAAAAACTAAGGATAACTAGTTTACTGCAGATAATAGATATTGACAAACACTCGAGCTCAAGATAAATTACTGCAGCATCTTTTCAACTAAATCAATTGTCCCGGGGGAAATCCATCGCCACATTTAACTTTGCTTCAACCCAACTCTGACGTGTGTATTGTGGGTTAATTTGATTTACTTTGGCAAACTTGACACCTTCATCTAAGGGAAACAGCCCAGTTCATTTATAGCATGGCACTTAAAGGCAGTGGGTGAGTCGGTTGTCTGTTATATCGTTGTCTGCCAACAAAGCTATTTAATGTCAATGTATTGAACTAAGCACTGGTGAGATCCAAACCTATTAATCATGTACGAAAAATATGAAGAAACTGGTCCAAATCGCTAAGCAATTATTGTGGAACTATTATACAATTTTAGAAAATAGCTTAAAAATCGGAAGATTTTTTCTTTTGTCTAAATTATTCATATGGACCATCATATTCATTAAATTGTGATTAGGGTTTCACGGCCATATACATTTATTATGCATTGCTGCAAAGATTAGGCAAAATCCGGTACGGTGGCTTATTTTCCGGTACGATGCCCTTGTCTCCCAAGAGCATGTTCTATTCGATTGCATTATCATGGAGAATATGGATTTGCATTGCATAATCAGGTCAGTTAAAAAGGTGTTGCAGTATTTATCCACAGTTCACCCACTAAGCCATAACAATAATAATCAACAGAACACCACATGTTTTGTTGCAGTATCAATATAAAGGTGTCACAGTAACCCGTAATTATCTTACTAAGACATAACAACATAGGATAGGGATAGGATATTCATGTTTATCCCCATGAATGGAAAACCAAGGGGTTAACACACAGGCAATCGTCATATCACCATGCGCCTGCCGTCAGGTTACTGGAGCTATTGTAGTGTGTATGATATGATAATCAGTCATTTTGTTGTGGGACACAACGTGTTTTTGCCCCAACCCTAAGCTCAGACAAAACACAGCCATGATTAGTAAGGCTTGTTTGAAACCAGCCCCTGGCTAGTTGGTTGTGTTTTTGGGTAAAGCACTTGGCAGACATTGCAAGAACCTAATAAATTAAATTAAATTGAACAACATTAACAAGGTGGATTACTCTGTGAGAACCGTTGATTTATTTCAAAAAAACCTTCAAGCTGATCAGGAGTCATTGTGTGTGATTATGTTTATAAAGTAATTTCTCCTTACTAATTCTAAGCCGGTAGATGGGACAATGTATAGCATACCTTTTCTTCATTTCAATGAGGCCTTTTATCACGCGAACGTTGCAGACAAGCGTCACACAAAGCATAGTGACGCCAAGACCGACGTACAAGTAATTGAAAGCCTGAAATATTAATTGGCGATTAAAAATTGAAATCTCCATTTGCGTCAGGTTGCTTTGTTTAAAGAGAGTGCGTCACATTGTGAATGAAGTTAATTTCTCCTGTTTAGACCTGCATTGTTCGTGACGCACAGACACCTTGTTGTCTATTGATACTGAGCATAGAAAGTGTCCTTTCCGTGTTTATCGAATTACAAAGTCCACCGCGTCAAATTTCTCCGATGGGAATTGAATGACAGAAGCTAACTAGGTCATCAGTGAGTAATTCAGTTTCTAAACATCGCGTTGGCACACATGCCAACTCTAAGTTTTAAATTATGCAATAGTCCATGTGCACAACTTGGCCACCACGCAATTACAGAACACGTCAACGTCTACCAATTGATATTGATTTTAAGCGCCTAGAGAGCAGAAAAATACAACTTTATCTATTTTTAGAATAGTATACTTATGTTTATTCCCAAAGACAGATGCTTCTATCAGTAATAAGTCTTTTAGGTGAAATTGATTTTGCTTAATTAATATTTGAGGTTTTGACTTGTCATATCAAGCCTGTGTCTAATAATACATTTTGCAGATTTTTGGCTAAGGGAACTTTTACATAATATCAAACGGTTACTATATATCATTGGCTGTGCCATTAAACAAGATACTTAATGGACATGACATAGCCTAAACCCACTGTATTAGTGTTTAACTAAAATTTGTGGAACAGATTATGCATACACAGAACAATAGGTAGGCACGAGATAATCTGAAGATTAAAACTGTGTGGTAATGCGCACTTGTATTATTTGACTGATGAATTCTTTTAAACATTTTTTTATAATTTTTGCAACTATCATTGATTTATTTGTGTTTAACTCTTAACTCTTAGTTTCCATGGTTTAAGTAAGCAGTTTTCCTCCTTCCCGCTTTCCCTTCTTTTAGTGTTGCACTAAATTGTGATATCTGCTAAATTGTCTTGTTTCTAACAAATCTCGGAATTTTGTTTTTTATTGATTTTGGGTTCTTGAAAGATCTTTACCTTTAAATGGTCTTTAATCCCATTGGAAAAATACTAATTAAATAAAAAAAAACATATTATAATGAGGCCATTAGTCCGACCATACAGTTTAAGATAGGTTTACTGCTAACAGTTAATAACATTAAAATTTACAAATAAAACTTCTCCTAGAGTCCCTATTTAATTATAAGTCGTTTTTAAAAAAAATGATTTGGCCTTTTCACGAAATTTTGGACTGTTTGTTAAGTGTTAACACATTCCAGAGAAAAAAACGCTGAAATTGACGCAAGACCGTTTGTTGTTATTATTGATCGCCCATGCGTAACAAAAGGAGGATAATTTTATTTAATTTGGGGGAGTTTTGGTAACTAAACCGACTTTAGACTAGACATTTTTGTACCAAAACTATAAATAAGTGACATTTAATATTTTTAAACGTTTTATATAGTTTTTATGCAATACAATGCAACAATAATTGTTTTGTTTTCGAACTAGCCAAAACTTAAGAAAAATTGCACGTTTGAAAAGTTCCAACATATGATTTGTTGACTTTAGTTTTTTTGTTGACCTCCCACAGTGAAAGAGTTGTATTATGTTAGAATAGGCCAGCATTTCGCTTTTGCGTCGTAATCCCTTATTTGTAAACGTTCAATCAACTTTGCTAAACATATTGAATATGCCACTGAACCATAAACCAAATAAGCCTGTAGAATGGTACCGCCGCAACGGTAGTAGGCATACACTTCATCACATTAAAGTCGCGGGGACGGATAATTTAGCACAAACGGGAGAGAACTGACCCGACGAGGCATTGACAATGCCGCATTAAATAAAACTAATCCGTCACCCGACCCGTAGCGGGAAAGCAAACAGTTTTACCTTGTTCTTGGCGATACGGGAATTCCAGTCGGCGAAGCACCAGGAATACGGGAACATCGGTCGAACCTTCCCGAAGCCCATAGACGGCATCGCGCAGAACAGCCCCGTAAACACGAAGATCAGTAGGACCACCACCAGCGCCTATTTTGATAAGCGGCTCTGATAATGTACAGTGCTGAAGAGCATAACTTTTGAATTGATTTTATAATTTCCACGCTCGCAGCTTAACGTGTAGAAAATGCTTCAGCGCGTCCTACTACAATTGTAGCCTCCAAAAATTCGTGATGAATTTTGCAATTCTATTTTCAATAGATCCGTTTTTTAAATTGGTCGCTGCATTTGAGCCGGTCGTGCTTTTAGCATTATTATTATTATTATTATTTTTTTTACCGGGTTAAATTTCGAATCCATATTGGGCTCGTCACTTACACCGTTTTTTTTTTTTATATAGTCGGTATATGTATTGGTCGCGTTAACTATTCGGCCACACGACCGTACTGCTTTTGGCATTATAAATATTAAGGAACAACGTGAAAGGTTTGCGCGCCGTTAAGCGACTAATTGGTTGCTTGTTAGCTAAACACGCCGAGCAAAACAGGGTTAATTGGCCTGAAAAAAACGGTCTAATTTTCGGTCAGAATACGTCTATCAGAAGTGTACACTTACTGAGAGTGCAACCAAACGCATTTAGTTTTGATTCGCTTCGTGCAAAAATTATATGGCGACCCTTTTCAGGTATGTCTTGTACGTCACTGGAGAAGCGTAAAAGCATGCGAGGTGTAACTAATTGGGCCGGCGTCCCAGAATATTTTAGCTCAATCAGAACTAACTCGTTTAGTAAGGGAAAAACAACTTAACGGACTACCAAATAAGGAAACTTGTTTTTTTGAACGACGTTAAGTGTTTCAATGGAAACACCGTGCGACACATCATTCTATACAGAGTTTAAATTTTCCTAATTAAACAGCGAAAAACACACTTCATGTTTCTTACCGATCCGGATGTGGATATATAATTTGGGCGATGAGTTTACCGAATGGCTTTAACGGAGTCTGAGTTAAACCAGATAAAGGGTCAGATTCCCTCTGTGGTTTAGTGTAATGTTTATTACGACGCGGTTCTCTACATTGCATTAACTTTTAAGGGAAGGATACGAACATTATAGTAGTGGACAGACATGCTTAATATAGCAGTGGTGTAATTCGACAGCACGGTGCTGGAATCCAGCTGTAACATATACGCCTTCCATTTTCGCATTCCCATCAGCGTAAAAATTGTTTGAACATCGATCGGCGTGCGTCGTCATAAAGAAAAATACACTAACAGTCAATTAGACCCTAGCGCTATCACAAAATGTCACATAACCCAAGAAGCGTGTTCTATACGGATCTATTTTTAACCAAGCAAAACTCCCGACAATGCAGGAAATGTGTTTAGCTTATCTCGTCTGATAGCATAGGATATTCATTTTTATCCCTGTGAATGGAAAATGCAAGGGGCGTTGACACACGGGCAATCGTCAGATTACCTCTGGCCCACCGTGGGGTTACCGAAGCTATATTGTAGTGTGTTGTGTATGATTAATAAGATTCTTTAAGACTTGTAAAACGCATTAAACCAATAGTTTCCAGGCAATCTCCGGACAACAACCTACCCAAGAACACAACCAATAAGCTAGCGACCAGTTTACAATCTCCAACCCTTAGCCCTAGACTGGTAGGCGACGTACTAACCCACATAGATATTCGGTCAGACTTTTTCTGCGTTATTTCTATAGAAGCATGTTTTAGCACGACACTGTTGTTTCAATTAAATTACAGTACCACGGCGCACACAATGTATTATGTTATCGGGGTCAGTTTTCAACGCTTTTTGAGTTAGTTTTCAAGACCGTTTGGCCACAATACCTTATCGTGGCAGATGCATAACAAAGAAGTATACCTTTTTTGCGGTCGCCTTTCGGTGATAATAGTAAGCGTGACGAATGCTCATAAGTCGCTCTATGGACATCGTCATCACCATTGCCATGGTCGAGAAGCCGAAAAACATCATTGCAAACGCACTGTAATTGCACAGCGCTTTTCCTCCGAGACACTGGTACGGGATTTAAAACGTGGGTCAGTTTTTTTGCAGCTAAGACAACGGTCGGAAACCCCAACGATTAAATAAGACAAAACGTGACAAAATATATTGTTGTTAAAGGCTAAACTGCTTTTTCCTGTGTGTCATCTCAGGGTTCGGTGTAAGGTTAGAGAAAAAACACAAGTTGTAAACACATCTAATGTAGTTGTAAACACATCTGATGTAGCGAGAGCGCGTCAATGGACAAATAGTTTAGTGAACTTATATAATGTGAAACTACACAACGTAACGAACTATAAATACAGCGCGTCTGTCGCACACTGCTGTTGATAATCACGGTTTGGTATTTATATCCTTTTAAATGACATGTTTTGCCGACTGTTAGTTTTGCGGTCATTTCCTGTTCCTGTGCAGCGATTTGCTTCATTTGCTGTTATTTAATAGCAAGGCAAAAATGAATGTTCCATAGTAAATCAAACGTGGGCTGACGTACCAAAATGTGAGACTCGTTGAAATAAAGAAGGAAGGTAACGGGTGACGTAAACAAAGTGCCTGCCAGGTCGAGCACAGCAAGCGTCAACACCAGAGTGTGAAAGGGACCGAACTTCACTTTTCGTACTTTGCGCTTCGGCGTGGTAGAGTAAACCGGAACTGACATTCTTCGACCTGTGACGCAAAAAATATGACGTAAAACGTAAAAATTCAATTACTGAAAAAAAAGTCAAATTTTTCTTTGGTGTTCCGTAAAAAAGTTATCCTCGTAAAAAGCTTATTTTGTGACATATTTTTTAAGAAAAACATATATTTTGAGTTGTAACAAAAGTTTATTTTTATTTTATTGGATTTATTATTTATTTTTAACCGGGCTTGATTTCGAAAAGCTGATGGTCTTGTCACCAAGAGCGCTTTTGTATACAATTGATAAATGTATCGGCCGCGTTAACCATTCGAAGTTACCCGATAATATTAACTCATCTAAAATAATTGACAGGCCAATGTTACCGATAATATTAACTCATCTAATCTAATAATATCGGGTGAGTTTTGGACTGGACAACCGTGTCTAACCCGTTCGTGTGTATTTGTAAATCGTTCAAATTACAACGCGCGTTCTGTGATCCATGCAGAGGACACACTCTGTTTTGATTTGAGGTTGATTTCTTCGCATTTGCGGTGAAGTAAGCACGTTCAGCAAGCAAATTAAGCGACCTGCTATTTCGAGCCCGAGTTTCGGATATACGCGATGTTGTATTGAATGTCCACACCGTATGGGTTGTCGCATAGGTGGTCTTATACAGTTTAAATAAATCCAATCAATGCCCTTTTCCCCTCATGTCCAAAGTTACCGTGGGATACACACACTCTTAGTTTCCTAACAGCTGGTATAAGATTCCTAATGTTTTACGGTCGAATAAAACAGCTTCAAAATACTTACCTTCGTTGGTGCCGGGCACCATTAAGTTTTGATGCTGACATTTTGTTGTCGATTGGTGCGACGTCACTTCGGCTGGTTTCTTTGGAGTTCGGAAGAGGAAACTTAACAAAGTGACGATTGCCAGTAAGTTGCTTACAACCCCCAACGCAAAAGTAGTCATTGGAATAACAACAGAACTCTGAGTAAATAAAATGGCTAATCAAAATCTTTAATACTACGTTATGTAAAAATGTCACCAAAATGTAATTAATTGAATTGTGGAAATCACAGAATTAATTATTGCGTGGAGCCATATTATACACTAGGGAATTATTATCACCACTGTAATTAACTTACTATTTGTAACATAATGCTAATGGGTGGTCATAAAATTGCCGATTTCATATGTTGCTATATTATGTTAATATGCCAATCAAAAATGATTTTTCTGCGAAATGTATCGGACTAATCTCAGCCTGCAGTATAAGCTGCAACGAAGAAAGTACCGAACTATAGTTAGCTTACTACGTATATGTATTTATGTAATAAGAAAAGCAGAAAGCAATAGGAAGTCGCTACGCTCATTGCTAATCTGGAAGAGGTGTGAATGCTATGACGTTTTAATAACACAATGCGCATTGAAACCGCCCCTTCCTGGATTTTGCATGACTGCACAATATTGCAAGAATTAACCGACACGCCAAAAAACAGTTGGGCCATTTTAAAACAATGTAGTTAGTTATTTAGCAAAACTTAATGAAAAAGTATAACCTGTTATCGGTGTAACTGATTTGGGTGCCAAATCGAACGCATAGTAAAAAGAATTACCACCCTAACTCGACCAATATATAATGCATCACGAGAGCACGACAAAACGCTAATTTAACGAGAAAAGCGGTTGTAGCAAGAACTTTACAAACTTGCATTCTTACCAGGTCAAAGCGTCGTTAGATTTCTGGCTGTTTACCCAAACCCCTAACTATATGTATAGGATTACGTTATAACATATACGAGGCGTGAATGAGAAAAACATGGCATACGTGACCGGTTGGTGCGGTTTCCCATTTATCTAATTTTACTAAGTTAATCAATATTACAAATTCAGCAGTTTCGATAACCATTTTCCTTATTGTAAGGATTCCACTAATATTACAAATTCAGCAGTTTCGATAATATTCTAACATGGTCTAATAAGTTTTATAAGCTGTGGAAATAATAGTTTTACCATTTTCGTCAATAAACATTGTGCATTGAAATAACACTATCACACGAACAAGTCTCACCTTAGGGACACCAAGTCGGAGTTGACAGTCCCCATTGCTATTTGACGTTGTGTTAATAATCCAATGTGTTATGTTCGGTAGTACACTTGTCACACTTGCATATCTTTCAGTGCTCTGGTTCAAGTCACTTTTCAGCATTTTAAAACCTGCTTTGAAATGAAGCCAAGTTTCTGCTGAAATTCTTGTCGTTTTTATTCTGTTACAGAAGGGATTTAAAGCAAGCCACAACGAACATTCACTGAAATAATATAACCTTTAGCACAAATACCCAAACTTTTGTAAAAAAACGCACTAAACTTTTGTTTAAGTAATCCATTTAATGTGCTAGTCTTGTGTGTCAACACTACGCAAGTAGACACTGCTACTTCCAGAATGAATAAAACTAGCTCAGCCCTATTTTAAGTGTTCTCGCTAGGGGTTGTCCATTTACAAGTTATTTATACGATCGATCAAGCATGACAAGCGACCTGTTAATCAGCTGGCACAAAGCACCACTAAACATGGTGTAGTGTGACAACATAAACAAATCTTGGCGACAATATAGTAATGAAACCTTTTAAATACTAACGATTGAAATACATTTTAAACCCACTAATACTGGTAAGATAAAATGTTTTCGTTAATTCTCCCTTTTTCGAATATAAATGAAAATCGGTTTTCCCACAAATCCATTTATACGCCGTTAATAAAACAATGCCCTTGGTTTTGAATTTCTGCATTACCGCAATCCAAGGGTTACTATTTGGTTGAATCGTATTTCGAGGCACGAAGGAATAACCGCACGTTTCTATGGCCCATAGAATTGATCTTCAAATGTGTGTTTGAAAGACCGAACTGTGCTGTTATTTATAAGCTGCATCATTTTCCGTTTTGACGAAAAACCTATAAACTTTACAAGACAACCTGAAGACTATGTACTTTCTATCTACAGGGCAATTCACTCTGCTGTCTAGCTCAAGGGCAGTGTCAATGTGCCACTTCACGCTTTGTCTTGGTAAATTGAAACAATTCTGTACTGTATTAGGGATTTTCACTGTGCTTTTAAAAGGAGTAGCAGAATTAAATTGACATCTACATTTTTACAAATATGGTACCATTTAAATTTTGTTATTTTTTTCGTTGATTTAAATTTGTGTTAATTTTTGTTCTTTTGTTAAGTTTGGTTGATTTTTTTGATCTTTTTCTCGAAATTTTTATTGCCCGACATTTTTATTGCCAAGTTTTTATTTGCTTAGAGGGCATAAAAATAACAACTTATTACCATCATTACTGCAGCGTAGTCAATGACGTGGCTTATTATTATGCCTTAAATCATTAAACAGACATTAAAACTTTGCCCCAGTTTACCAAGGACGTACTTCTGTTGTCTTCAGTATAAAACGCTTCTTCATAATAACGCTGCTAACGCCAAATTTCAATAACCAGCATTGGGGACCTAAAAATGCGTCAAATTGAGTTAGAGTGGATATAATTCGACCTTGACCGTTATCTCTTCTGGCAATTGAACTTACGTCAATGGCAATATGCAATTGCATGGTTGGACGCCTAACGTGTTTTTAATGATACAAAATTACCGCGCTATCTCATAAAATACATCCACCTGATATTTCATCCAAAACACGTTTACCTGTGTTGTTCAAAGTATTTACGTACACAATGTTTAAATTTTAACGTCTAGGGGGGCTGGGGGCTGTACTGTTCGGCCTGACAGACTTGTCCGCGTCAACTTGCAGCGTCTTCGCACTGTTTTTGCTGTCTGATAACGCTGGAATGCTGCGGTTGACAATGTACTTTAAACCACTATTCTGGAGAACACATTGCTAACTGAAAACATGATAAGAATGGGGAGTGGAAATATCCATAATCCTAAACCACAACGATTCCCACCTTAATAATCTCAACTCTCTCACGTAGCCTGGTTATTCGTAACCGCACTTAACTATAAGCGGATTTTTATCGACCGTTTACAAAGGGACATTTAAAACGATCCAATTTTTGGGCAAAATCCTGTATAATCTTAGATATACACGGTCGCTAAGTCAACACCGTTTGATCAGTCTTCGGGAATGGGGGCATTGGGGCGGGTAGACGTTATATTAAACGCAAACCCCAATATCCGATATTAAGCTGAAATCCACGATTATATTAGGAGATTATTAAAAGCTGGTATTTGTTTAGGACGCCCCTAAAGCTACGGCGCAACAGTCATTGTTCTATTCAACACACGGCGAAAACGAAACGAGGAATTCAATTGAAATGGCGCGCTTTTATTCCCCGTATATAGTAAACAGTATAATTTACACGATTGTAATAATTGAATAAGGCAATTATACCTGCAAATTACTCTAAATCACCTTGTAATCGACTGAACTGGAGAACAATTTGATAAAGAATACATAAGACAGATTTGTTTAGTTAGAATTGATTACAACCGTCATATGACGACGATATAGAACATACACTTCTAAAACACGTAACTGTTTTTGCACTTTGCTCGATTTTACGCTTTACTACTCAGTTTTACGTTTTAATTGTCCCGAGAAAAGTCTATTTAGTTTTCACCCTCTGACTTTGCTACAGCACTGTCTGTTTCGTTCTCTAATATGTCCTCAATTTCGCGGTGGCCCGAAGAATGGCTTCTGGAAAGTATCTGGTGCTGCGCCGGCCGTCGGGCGCCTCTCGAGCGCACTCTGGCGGACCGAACCGTGTACTTGTTCGCCATCGAGAACATTCTACTGGAAGGTGTGTGGGTTTCGCCCGGTTCCATTAACGCGACCACAGCAGCCTCGGTGACTCCGAGGTGATTTGTGGGGCACATTCGCTCATCGAATGGATAGAAGTCGGAAGAATTACTTTCGCTACCGCTCTCTCCCAAAATGCCCGCAGACGACATTCTCGAATCGGGATCGTCGTAATCGCCGAACTGCACCATTTCTACATCTTCCTCATCCAAGGAAACGTCGCTAAATATCGACGTGGATGAGTTGTCACGCGCCCACCTAGCCCCATACACCATGCCTCCCGTTTCCATCGCAATGTGAGAAGAGTTATCGTCGCTGAGAGGTGTAATGTCGCTGAGAGCTGTGATATCGCTGAGGCAGACGTCCTCCAATTTCCTCTGCCCGTCATCCACGTCGATCTTCGGAGTATTTCCGACCCAGTTTACCGGCCTAATGAATGGAACAGAAACGTTTAAAACACAATATCTAAGTATTAATATCAAACTAACAAAACTGGCTATATGTAGGCGGCTAGAATGCATCCTCATTCCTAGGAAGCATTATTGTTAAGGGTCGTGTCTTTATAAATATTTTACGATTTCAAGGGAAATTATTTTTTTCTACTTGTTTTTTATTATAAATCTCCTAATGGTGAGAGGCACCGTAGTCTAGACGATTTTCCCAAATGTGCTTGTTACCGATTGCGGCCGTCAATTCCCAAAAGACAAAATTATGGGGAACCTAGTACGACCACTTTTAACTATGCTCCCACCGAAATTTACCAGATTTAAAAATTGTAAGCAAAATGTATTGCACATCAGGTCACCCACTTAACCCCCCACAGCAAAATATATTGCACAGGTAACCCGCTTAACCCCCACAGCAAAATAAATTGCACAGGTAACCCACTTAACCCCCCACAGCAAAATACATTGCACAGGTAACCCACTCAACCCCCCCACAGCAAAATATATTGCACAGGTAACCCACTCAACCCCCCCACAGCAAAATATATTGCACAGGTAACCCACTTAACCCCCACAGCATAATATATTGCACAGGTAACCCACTTAACCCCCACAGCAAAATATATTGCACAGGTAACCCACTTAACCCCCACAGCAAAATATATTGCACAGGTAACCCACTCAACCCCCCCACAGCAAAATACATAGCAAAGGTAACCCACTTAACCCCCACAGCAAAATATATTGCACAGGTAACCCACTTAACCCCCCCACAGCAAAATATATTGCACAGGTCACCCGCTTAACCCCCCCCCCACAGCAAAATATATTGGACAGGTAACCCACTCAACCCCCCCCATACCCCCCCAACAGAAAAATACCGGCCAAGTCTACGTCTCCCGCTTCCCCCCGGCACAAGCATCGTTTCCTCGTCGTCCCACGGAACCGACTTCTTCGATTTCAAATACAACATTTTTCTTAAACTTCCAAACAAGGTTGGTGATTCGGATATTTCGACCGGTTTCGTTTCTTTAGATCGGTGAACTGGAAAAAATAATCAAACAATCAGGTTATAAGGCAATTCGAGCCTAGTACGGTTGAAATTCTGCCCTTATCTAAAGTTTAAATACAGTAGAACCCCGCTTACCTGACCACCTATGGGACCGTGATCAAGCGGTCGCGTTAGCGGGGTGGTCGTGTTAGTGAATTTTGATTTGCAGCAAGTTGTCGTCATATGCAGCTTAAACGTCTGCATTTTTATTAAATATTCACCAAATGCCATTATTTTTATCAGATACTGCAGAATGAGTTTAATACTAAAGTTTATCTTGTAGAATTCAGTTCTGTCTGTCACATTTTTTTGAGTGCGCTCATTTATTTTTATTGTTCTGATCAAAAAAGAAATTTAACCTTGTTATTTTGGCGACAAAAGCAAATTATTTAGCACATGTGGTCACTTAAGCGGAGTCAATTTTAAAGGTTTGGACCAAAATATGGCGGTCGTGGTCTGGAAACCGGGGTGGTCGCGTTATTGAAACAGAATGCAATGCATTACTATAGTAAATTATTCGGGACCGCACAAAAGTGGTCTTGATAATGAGGTGGTCGTGTTATCGAGGTGGTCTTCAAGCGGGGTTCCACTGTACATTAAAATGATACCAGTGAGATTCCAGGTTCGATCCTATGTCTAACCACCTTTTTTGGAGAGTTGTTCTCCGGGCAAGACACTTTAATCTTTGCATTGAAACAGTGGATTCATACGGCTGGGCAAAATTGTAATATCCAATAACGAACACGTCACAATATAGCTCAGATATAACGCATTTCGACACTTTATACTCGTGTTTAGGGTGCCTCCAATATTTACAGGATCACTTGGATTGGTTGGCGCTTGTTATATTAGGCTGTATTTACCCCAGAACGTTTTGTCGTACGTCTGGCAAAAATGTTTTTGTCGAAAGTGTGTTTTTCGTTTTTTTGTCGATTCAAACCAATAAAACGCCTTTCGATCTTGTTTTTTATGGACATAATTTGTCAGAATTATGGATGCAAATAAAGATGAACAGATAGCCATATTATATTAGTATGCAAACTTTTGTTAAATTCTTACGCCACATATGTGCTACCTGTAATGGTTGAGTTCTTTCGCGAAGTGCTGTAAATTGTAATTGATGATCGTTTAGACTCGCTGTTCCCGTACACCCTCACGGTCGGCTTGTAGCAGCCACAACAGTGAAGTAATTTCTCACAGTAACAGCACACGAAGAAGAAAAACACTGCGACCAGTATCAACAGGAATATCGAAATACAAAGCCAGAACCCTGTAGATTGTCCGACAGGTTAGTCTAGTGGTTTAGTGCGTTGCCTTTCAGTCGAGGAGGTGCAGTTTCGAAACTGGTCGCTAGCTAGTTGGTTGTGTCCTTGCGCAAGGCACTTAACGGGCATTGCCCGAACCCAGTAGATTTATGGGTTCGACTAAATTAAAGGAATGAAATATTTATACACAAAAACACACTGCATTAGCTACGGTAACCCGACGGTGTGGCGCCTATGTGTAAATCCCCCCCCCGCCCAAGGTTTTCCCACTCACTGGGATAAACATGAAAATACCACTTCATTTTAGTAAGTTTAGGGCCGATTTATTTGTGATTTGTTTTGCTTTGGAATCGCTAATCGGTTGTTCTCGGCATTGAGTTATCGCTGTTAATCTGACTGCAACGTTCATTTTATATCCTGGGAGTCGAAAGAGGAGGCGTTTCCATCTTTTTGTAATCGGAGTTATTACAGTGTGTAAAATTTAGTGACGACATTTTGATTAAATTAATAGAATCAGGCACCGCCTATTTAGCGACATGGTTAAAGATAGCCTACGACCTAATCGCGAGCGGCTGGATCTTTTCTGTCTCCTTTGCGTTAAGGGTATAATTTGATGTTTTAAAAACTAAATTTATAAAATTAATCTAATTTAATTTAACCTCGTGACGCCGTAACAAATTAGATAAATGCTAAAGCGTATTCATTGGTAAGGTTCAAAGGAAAGATAGGAAACGGGGCTATATTTTATAGATATTCATGAAACGTTATTAACCTGGAATTTATCTATCCTTAAAGGATCATTAATTTACCGCCAGTCAGTCACTATGGGCCCAGTAACGAAAACATAATATATTAATATGTATAAAATTACTGACGCTATTTAATTCTCATACTGGATACGAATCTGGAATCGTACTGTTTTTAACCTAATTGTAGAAGTACCACTATATGATTTTCAGGATGATATTGCTATAGTCGCAACATCAACGTTTTCTAAACTGTACAGGTTGTGTGGCCGATTGTGCAAATTAAAATTACCTAATTAGGGGTTAGACGTTTTAGGTTTACATCAAACAAATGACTTGTTCTACACCTTTGGTATAAAGAAAATTTATGTTTATCCCCGTGTCTGGGTAAATGCTATAGGGGCGTTATAACACACGCGTAATTATCAGATCATATCGTGTCCACCGTCAGTTTACCGTCATTTGTTCAGTGTGTTGTCTACGATCCAAATGTTCCCTATTTGGGTAAAAATCATCTTTCCACTGGGTTTAAGCAACGTCCGCAATGTACCTTTCCCAATGACACAAATCTCTTGCTAGCAAGTAGTGTCGAATTTGCAAGTCTTGGGATGATAGGCGCTCTACACAACAAGCTGATCGGTTTTAGACAGAAAGCCTGTTTGTCTAAGTTTTCCACTATAAGGTAGTTATGCCTGTAAAGACGTTTAAATGCAACTGAAAAACCGCCGAGTCCTTTTTACACAAAATACTCATCATTTAGGCATAAAAGCAATGCACAAAAGAAATCGCAAGCTCTTGCAGTTTAATGGCATTTTGTAATTCAGTGAGCAGTGCTGCAACGTTAGTTGTATGTTTGGTGGGTCCAAACAAAAATAATAATTGTCCGTTACTTGGGGTAAATGATAAAAACAACGGTCGATTTCTGGTTCGGTCGTTCTTTTATAGCAGATAGCCTGCGATTTACACTGTACATTTGATCGGTTGTAGCTAAAATGAGTTTCCTTCTCTGCAATACACGCGACACTTATGAGTTCAGCGGAGTTTAATCGCTTCCACCGCTTCCGCCGCTTCCGCTATCGCCGCTGTCCGAGTCCCCGGAAGACGAGGATGAAGACGACCCGCCGAACGGTCCGTGTCCTCCGCCGAATCCGAAACAGCAGCAGGGAAAGCATAAAAAGTCCGAATGGCAAAGACCTCCGAGCATAATCGGGATCGCAATGAAAATCATGGCACCTCCGATCCCTTAGAAATCGCCAAGTTATGCGGTTGGTTAGTACGGAATGAAATCAAGCCAAAATACCTTAAATAAATATTTTTATTTAAGTAGAAACCAATGGTTAGCACCCTATGATTTTATGCACTAGCTTAAATAAAATGCTTAATATAAGTTAACACAAACACAGGACTTGATTCACAAAATAACTTAGTAATTTTACTTACACCACTTGTCCAAAGGTTCAAAGTTTTTATAACAGCACTGCGCGTTTCTTACACCGCAGCAGTAAGCATCAGGGCGGTCTGGAGAAAAACAAATTTGTACCAAAGCAATCATCAAAACAAACTTTGTTTTGTAATCTGTAAATTACCTTGGCATTTTGTTGTTAACGTCTTCCCTTTATGTAAGTACTTGCATGTTGCTCCCTCCGTCTAAAATACGAAGTATATTTATATAACGATATTTAAATATATATCAAAAGATGTGCTCTTTACACACAACTTGTATCAGACTGGTTCTGGGCTTGAATCTCGACCTGGCCATGTTTGGGCGAGGTTACATCGCTAGACAAGACATTTCACATACGTTGTTGCGGCCTAACGGATTTATTTGGATGCAGTAATTTATAATAATGTCGGGCGGATAGCTCAATCGTTAAGAACTCTTGCAGACATACGAAAAGCTGTGTAATGAAGACCAGCTTCTGGCTAGAAGATCGTATCTTTGGGCCAGAGAGCAAGCGGACATGTTAGACTTGTCGAAAGATTGAAGAATGTCTTAATTTATACAACACTTCACAATAGCTGTAACCGGACGCTGGGCGCGAGGTCATCTGACGATGGCCAGTGTAATAACTTTTGGTCTGACAGGTTAGTTTGGCCTGTTTAGTGCGTCCCCTTTCAGCCAAATGGTTGCAGGTTCGAAACTGGTTGTTAGTTTATCGGTCGGGTCCTTGGGCAAGAAAAAATTAGCGGGTTTATGGGTTGTACCAAATTGTAATGATGTCTTAATTATACAACACACTGCAATAGCCCCGATAACCCGACTGTGGGCGCGAGATAATCTGACGATTGCCTGTGTGTTAAACCCCTTTATTTTTCTATTAACAGGGATAAACATGAATAACCTATCCTATCCTAAATTTTCTTTGTATATTTTATATAAATAAACATATTGCACTTTTTCTCCGACAGCCCGATTGTGATCACATGGCTTTCTGACGAATGTTAGTATTACATATAACTATTAAGTATATCTTCTTCTTTTTAGTTAAGGATATTCAAATAACTTGGGCTGGGTGTATCCAGCATAGGTTAAAGCTGGCGGGTAATAGGGTGGACAGACGAGTTTACAACTTACAAGTATTACCAGAGACTTCCCTATTTGTCCAACACAGCCCGTTCAAAGTTGAGATGCAAGCACTTACCCCTGACGATTGAATAAACGGAAGAAAACACGCCAACGTAAAGAGTAGAACCACAGGCTTTCCAGCAAAACGCATCGTAATCTGTGGACATATTGTATAAAAGTCGTGTGGTGACTTTATCCAAAACTTTATGCACTTAAGGAAGCCCAAGTCAAGTATCAACGCCATGTCTATACATCAAATGCTTCTGCCAGCAAATCTATTAAGATTACTTAATCTAACCGAATTGTTTTAATGGAAACTCACAGGAACTATATTCTAACACAGTTTTACTGGCACAAAAGTGTTTTAATCGGACTAGGTTTCGAACCGGTGGTAAGCTAGTCACCAAAACCGTTTTTATATAGAATTGTAAGAATTTGTTATACGATTAGGTCGCGTAAACCCTTCGCCACACAGCCGTTTGAATTTACTAATGAATTATAAATATAGCTCCTTCACAGATACGCAGCAACAAGTTTAACTAATAGTAACAGCAAACAGAAAAGATGTAACATAATCTTTCTTTTCTAAATGTGACAAGACTGCACGCGTCCAATCCAGAAAACCGAACCGAGTTTTGGCATAAAATTGGTTTAAGCCACTGGGCAGACGGTGCTCCAATTCGTGTGTTAACTGTTTGCACAAAAAACGGTAGCAATGTCTCCTAATAAACACATCGCGATAGTTTAAGTAATGTGACTGTGGGCACGAGGTTATCAGATAATTGTCCGTGTTATAATGCTCCCTAATATTTACTATTCCCCGGGATAAATATAATGATCCTACAGAATCCTAATTTAATAAAAGAGTAAATTTTAAATAAAAATTATTTTTAAATAAAATTTGAGAATTTGAAAAGCATATTTAACTTTTTATTCAATAGACTGTAATCCTCAAAAATTGAATAAAACCGTAGGCCAGCGGTTCCCAAACTGGGCGCCGCGGCGCCCTGGGGAGCCGCGAGACTTTGCCAGGGGCGCCACGAAAGCATGCGGAAGTTGCTGCATTTATTGTTTTTCTCACAAAAAATACAGTATATGTCTGGTGTGCAACCCCATACACTGGCATTTAGTATTCGTTTTACCTGTTAAAAATCCATTGTTCGGTGCCATCTCCCACTATTTGCTGGTAATGCATTGTTAATCGAATAATGGTTTGTAAAATAACTGCTTTGCATTAATTGACTCTTCGTCACTTTAGTGAATAGTTATAAAGAGTTTGAACGGTTATCCAAATGCGTGCTAGTCTGGATATACAATACTTACAGTTTGAAAATTTTGGCTTTATAAGGGAGCCGTAAGGTTTAATAAGTTTTCAAAAGGCGCCGCCAGCAAAAAAGGTTTGGGAATCGCTGCCGTAGGCTATAGCATACTCCACGATACGAGGCTTTATTGGGCGACAAGAAAAATAATACCTCCGTTTAGCTTTGACGTCCAAGAAAATTCTGCTTAAAACCGCCACAAAATGGGTCAATGTGTATCAGAAACATGCCACCTAACATTCCGCATATTAACATATATGGAATAACTAACACAATTCCAACCAAAGTTCTGTCAACAATGTATGCCACAAGCAATATGCAGAAAGAAACTGAAATAAACTCCGCAAATGCAAAACTTATAAAATATATATTCATATATATATATATATATATATATATAGTTAGCCTAGTCAACTTATTGTACCGAATGCACTTGATAAAGCTGTTTACGTTTTAGCATTTAGCCCCATGCACCATGAACATTAAAAATATTGACGTACACATAAAGGGAGCAACGCCTTCACAGGGTTGACCTCCGTTTAGTTTTAACGCCAAGGGAAATTATGCGGGGTCAAGCCGCCACAAAACGGATCGATGCATATGTGCAACAAGCCAGCTAACATTCTTCATAATCTCAACTAGATGAACTACCGAAGTGCTGACAACAATATACGTCACAGACACAATGCAGAAACAAACCAAAGTAGCCATGCCATGTTACTCCACATACATTTTTGTACGTTTACCATATTTTGCATTGTCATGTTAACTGTGGCGTTAATAGACAATTATACTGCTATAAGTCCTTTCCATACGCGTGACCACCAATCCACAATAGACATATATAGGCTACATTAATTCCTAAAGCGACATTCTACAACACAAGTCTTCATATCGGTCTATATACACATAATTGACAACAGTTGTAACTGGTAAACTAGTACTACATACAACTTATAAATAAGTACTTCTAATAATATTCCTACTATTAAGCTGTTATTATTACACTTTTACCATAATATTCTCTTACCATATTATTCTTCGTACAGCTCGACTGTTTGGTATTTGCCAGTCACGACTTAGTAGCATACGGCATTCGAAGTGTGGGACAGCGCATGCCACATCCTATAGTTTAAACAGCTTTACAATAACGCCTCTCTGCCACACCGGATACATCAATTTATAATTAGAGCTATAAGCTAAGCTTTATCGCTGCTCTCACAATCTGACTTTTGGAAAGTCAGAAAGAATCAATTTCAAAACACTACTTTGTCTCTGAAAAAAGCAACCGTTGACAAATATCAGTTAATATTATTGTACAGTGTAATCCATCTTATTATAATAAACTTATTTATTACATAAAAATATTGATTATATAAAATTAATAAAATAATTGATATGTGTATATGGTGTTTTCTTTTTAAAAGCATTAAACCATAAAAAAACTGCATTTTTCCAGCGTTGAGAAAACGAACTTGGAATAAACAGTTAAAATGTGTATTATGATATCCTAAATGCCATTGTTTAACTTAACAACATGGCAAAACAGGAGATAAAAGAAACAAAAAGTCTGAGTCTGCATTCTTTTTTTGAGTGCGAGTATAGGCGTGACATCCATTACCATTACGATATATCCTATTCATTTACTGAATTACGGTACATGAACTCTGCTTTTGTCAACAACAAAAAAGAAGTATAAATTAAAGGTAAGACTGGAATAAATAGTTCGTCAAACTGGCATTATTCTTGCGGTGCTCCACGGAGTGCTTTGCTATGCGGATATGCACGATTGTTGTTGTCGGGTTAACTAGGGTCCAAATTCTTGGGAACAAACTGTCGTATTTTACTATGTAAATTTCGGGTGAAATGTTGCACTGTCTTGGTTTTCTAATAAAATATATACGTATGGGGAATATACAAATTGCCTGCTATAACCAAGTCTATAATTCTGGCAATTATTTTGGTTGACAAAGCCATTTCAGTATGTTCAATACTTAATAATTCTTTAATTTAAAAAAAAATGCATAAGAAAGCCGAAAAACGCTGACACGACTTTAGGCTTTTTTAAGGTTTCGCAGCTTGCATGTTTACTACAGTCGTTGTAGCCTACCGTATTTTTTTAATTCGGTTACGTTTAAGACGGGGGTCGGTTAACCTATAAGATATATGGGCTAATGGCTTCGCTAATTTGATACCTACTTTACATTAAAATAAAATATGAGCTAATAGTCACAAAAATTCATTTGAATAGTTTTTATCTTTTTTAACGGCCTAATTTTTGAACACGTAATATACTCGTTACTGCCTCCATTTTTTTATATTCAATTCCGTATTTATCGGTCGCGTTAACTATTCGGCCACCCGGTCGTACTTTATCATGACAGGCCCAGTAGGAAATTCATAATATAAACAGCGACAATCACTAAATTTCGTCCAGCGTACTCCAATAAAAGTAAGCTGTACCTAATAATCCCGCTGAGAACAGCAAGGAACCAGTTAAAAATTTGCGAACTTGAAATTTTCTTTTGCGGGTGGATTATCTCAAGAGCGTAATATAAATATGCTTAGTTGGTCTTTTAACAATGGACTATGTTTACCTATCTTGGTTTAACAAGCGAGTTCTTGTCTGCTTTATTCGCTTGATTTGTTTACCTATCCGTGAATCTTCAGTTAATGCCATGTTTTAATAGTCCTGGGCTTGAGTTTATCTAAGCCTAGGGTATGCAGGTCACAAGTGTAAGCATGAGAAGTAAAACGAGCTGTAGTCTATTTTTAAGGGGATTTTTAATGCCATTGTCCATACTTGGAGCCTACCAGCATATTTTTGTAGCTTACCAGCATATTTTTGTAGCCTACCAGCATATTTTTGTAGCCTATACCAGCATGCCAGAACACTTTTTTTTTAATTTGTAGTCGAAATTGTAATATCGAAAATTTCTTAACCCTGTAACATCATCTCAAGCGACGTTTTTTTAGCAACAAGCATGGCGAACGTCTATACAAAACGAAGTAAAATGCCTCGAACTACCACTCTGTCCGATTATGGCTTCCGAAGTAAAGTAGAGCAGGTAAAGCACAGTTACAACATGGAAGAAGTGAGGTTACATTCTCCGACCAGACGACAGAATCCACAACCGATAGGTTTGGTCTACCAAAGCCCCTATAACCGACATAATCACGTAAGTGAGCAGATGTTCGCTCGGTATTGGGTTTTTGCAAATATATATTTATAATTTTAATTTTCTATTGTAAATCTTATGAATGTACTCTGCTATGAAATTCGTATCGCAATTAATTCTTTGCATAAAAGGTTGTGTATAATTCGTTTACATAGGTTCGCAGTTTGGTAGACATTATTTAAACTTAGCAAATATAAAGCTTATATTGATTATACATATATGAATATAATTAAATATAGCTCTTTCTCCTAAAGCCGACTCCCCCATTGCACGGGTCGCTTTACCGCACATATTTCTTCGTGGCTTAGTGTAATTTTTTATAAACATTTTTTTACCTTTTTTTATTATTTTTTTACTTTCATTTTATTTATTGGGTATGCGGCCACGTCTAATTATACTGACATTTGATAATTTATTGGTTATTAAACGTGTTCTAACGATTGTCGTTTTGCCGTTTTTTTCCCGTTTTTCAAAGTTTTATTAAAGGTCCTGTTCATGTTTTCATCGTGGAAACAAAAAAATGGGATAGAAAATTCACTTTAAATCGGTTTCATACTACAAGACTTATTACCTCGTTTTACTCGTATACAACACAAACATTAAATATGTTTACACATAAATAAAGTCAACACATAAATAAAGTCAATTTCTTTATTCCCAGGTATTCGGAATCTGGAATCCAAACCAGTTAATGCCGGTTCTTCGCTGCAACGTTACTTTACCTCATCTCTGTAAGTTGATAATAAACATTTTAACTATTTGCGCCTTACAGAACTACTGCCATATTCTTTACACTATTTTGGATTGGAAATCTGTATACTAAGTGCTAGTAGATACGGTATGAACATTAAGTTAGAATAACACTTGTTGCTATGATAATTAATATCGCCTTTCCAATGCTTTCTTAGTTCCGTTTTTGAAATAAATGTAAACGTCTTAAAATCGGTGGGAATCTTTCCCGCGCATTTTTGCTTGGATCGTTATGAACCGCTTCGTATATATAATGATTCGAGGTATATCCTCCCATTTGTGCTTACAGCGCGACTGATTTTCGATGAAAAATAGCGAGTTGAATCACGTTTCCCGAATAGGATGCGAATCATCCATTGATTATTATCGGTTGAACTTTGCTCACCGACGCACGTTCGTTAGAAAACTTCACGAATCGCACAAAATGACGTTTTCCTCCGTAGGGTCGACTAACTTTTCATGCAAGCACCAGACCGATCAACTGGCGGATTACATGACGCCTGCGGATCAGGGGGGTAAGTTTATTCGGATTTTGGAGACTCTTTTTAACCATTTTTATTTGATCCTTCTCACTTTCAACCCATTTTAATTTTGACTCATTTTAATTTGACCCTTTTCATTTTTGACCCATTTTAATTTGACCCATCTCACTTTTAACCCATTTTATTTTGACCAATTTTAATTTTACACATTTTAATTTTAACCCTTCTCGCTTTTAACCCATCGCTCTTCTAACACATTTACCTTGCCACCCCCCCTTCCCAGCGCCTATACAAAGAAAGCAGCCAGGCGTGCATTACACCCGCAACACCATACAACGCCAATGCTACCAATGGCCGCCCGAGGTACCAAGCAAGTACAAAGGAATGGTGAAGACGAGTCGCTTCGGTCATAGTCCTCATAGATTGGGACCGGCGGTCGGCATCGGTAAGACGTTTTTCCCCTCATACGCGCATTCGTCCGGTCTAGTTTAATTTGTTGTGCTCCTTTTTATAATTAAAAAGAACACACACACACATATAAAATTGCGATGGAAAAGGCAAAAAAACGGAAACGTCGTTATAGAACGTCATTAAAAAAAATTTCCGGTTAGCATATTTGTTGCGCATTAGGTCGTCAGTCAAAACGTGGTGGGATCAAAACCAGTCGATCGCATGTCCTTCGTCCAAAGTTGCACGCACTACACAGCCATTGCAACTATGCCATAGCTCTGTTAGTCTGACGTTAGGCATAGGATAATCTGTCAATTAACCCTTTCAGCATCGAAAAACAGTGAAAAAGGTTAACATCAATTACCCGAAGAAATAGCACGTCATATTCCTAACAAACCCGACGGTGGGCGCGACGTGATTTGACGATTGCCCGTGTGTTAACCCCCTTGGTTTTTCTGTTCACGGGAATAAACATGAATATCATATCCTTAGTGGCGAGGATGAATAGGAAATTAATTTTTATCCCCGTGAATGGTCGCGCTTTACCGCACACTCTTCTGCAGGGCTCTATATTGTTTTGGTTTTAATTAAATTTTGTTTGATTATTATTGTTCTTCAGTTTAGTTTGGCGGCCGCGTTTGCTATATTTATTAAATTATATCGTTTTTTTAAAGACGTGTTTTAACGACTGTTCGTTTTGCCGTCTTTTCCTGTTTCTGTGTCGTAATTTGATTGTTTTTTCATTTTTTATTTGGGCAAAAAATGAAAAAAACTAAAATAAATTAAGCTGACCAATACTCTCTCGTTGTCCCACTCACATGGGTAAATGTTAGAAACCCAACCCATCCTAACCTAAATAATATAGTTTTTATGACATGTAAAGTTCGCTTTATATTTCAGTTCCCAGCGCCATGCCGACAACCTACAAACCGGTCCGCAGCGAGTCAGCCGGAATAAAGTCGCGGAAAACTTCAACCGGGGAGTCGGGAAGGGCGCCCTCGGTGGCCAGTAGCCACCATCAGCTTGTTGCTAGCGTTCCTGTCCATGCTTAAACATGGCAACTGAAGATTGGCCTCCACATATACGAATTGCGGCGACAACGCGCTAGTGTACATATGAACGCAAATAAATATATGATTGAAGAATATAACCCAATCGATTAGCTTGGGGGGTTATTGCGTCAACTTTCAGCCGAAGGGTTACTGATTCAAAACTTTGGGTACTGATTCAAAACAATGAAGGAATATCTTATTCTAATTTAAAGAATCTATATGTTGACGTGCGAGTAAGAAAAAATATATAATTTTGTGATTTAAAGCGATGTGAGAAAATCCTACTAAAACTGTTCAGTTTGTTTGAATTTTCGATTTAGGACTTCCGCGTCTTTAAAGCAGTTCGTAAACTTCGCCAGTTGCCAATCCGCGGCGATAATTGTCAGTTTCAAATCGAAATCGCCGCTTCCCGCTATCTCCTGCACGGCGCAGTGCTCTTTCAGCCAAGTCACGTGGTTCCCGACGGCCGGGACTTTTACGGTGACGACATTGCGCCGAGTAGCTCGCATGACGTGCTGCTGGATCTGCTGCACAAGGCTCGGAAGGCCGGTTCCAGCGGTGGCGGAAACGTGGCAGATTACTGCGGGGCGGATGCTGCGAGTGCCTGGCGTCGGAGTCCGGGCCGTAGGAACAATTACATCAGGATATTTTTCTTCTTTTTTTCGAGCAAGCTCATCAAAAACAGTATCGCTGAAATAAAAAAAGGGAAAAAGTTTTTTTTTAAATCTGGCTATATCCACTGTAGTTTTGTCTTTTTTTTCTGCCTCCATTTGTTTATTTTTTATCGTTGAAACAAAAAATAAACTAATTTAAATGTGTTTCTAAATTTGTTTAGTGTAGTATCCAAATATACGAATACAGAAATTTATACTTATCACTAAACAACTCTTAGTTTTATAACTCTTAGATATTAATGTATATTCCCGTAAATGGAAAAACAAAGGGGGTTAACACACTGGAAATCGTCAGAGTACCTCGCGCCAACTGTCAGGTAACCAGAGCTATTGCAGTATGTTATGTATGATTTACATGTTTTTTTATTTTAGTAGAACCCATTAAGCTGCTAGCTAGTGACCAGTTTCAAACCAATAATCCTTTGGTTAAAAGGCGCGCATTAATCCAACAGACTAACCAGTAGGATGTATATGAAAAATCTTTTTACTGTTTTCGATTAACCCAAGTCATTGAGTGTTATATTCAATTAGACAACAATCTAGCCAGGATTGGTTTCAATCCAACAACTATCCAACTAACGACCGACGCCCCAAACGACTGAGCTAATTGATCAAACTCAATATTTCCAATTAGGTAACACAGACTTTGCCTACCTGCTCGGTTTTATCAGGTCAACCTTATTTCTGACTTCAATTATATTGCTTAGCAATGGAGTTGGTAGGTTCAGGTTGGATAATACTTTCAGCACATTCCGAAGTTGGTTCTTAGTGTCAGGGTGGCTTATGTCGCGCACATGTATTAAAAGGTCCTGCAAGAAGTGGAAAATAACACCTGTTAGTCTGGTTGTTTAGTGCAGCACCTTTTAACCCAAAGGGTGAAAGTTTAAAACTGGTCGCTAGCTGGTGGGTTGTGTCTTTGGGAAAGGCACTTTTAAAACAGACATTGTTTGAAGCGGATTAATGGGTTCTACCAGATTGAAAAAATGTGTGTATCATATACAACACACTGCAATAGTTCCAGTAACCCAACGATGGGCGTGAGGTAATCTGACGATTGCCCGTGTGTTAACCCCCTCGGTTTTCCCATTTACGTGGATAAACATGAATATATCCTATCCAAAGAAGTACAAAGCATAAATTAATAGTACTGGTCGCGCTTTACTGCATACTCTTCTTCAGTGGTCTAAATGTAAAATGGTATTTCTGTTTATTCTTAGGGATGGGAAAATTCAGGGGTTGTTATTACTTGGGCAATTGTTAATGTCAGAAAACCTTATGCCTATGGTTGGGTATCCAAATATATTAACTGCTGTAGTTTTGTTGTTTTATACTGACTCCTTTTTTTAAAATAACTGCCATTCTCCTTCAATATAACGAAGCAGCAAAAAAAACAAAAAAAATTGCATTGTGTTGAGTGTTGAATAAGATGAAGACAATGCTAAGGATTTTGTTTAACCGATTACAGCACATGGTTTTAGGACACTAGTAATTAGAGCTAACTAGCCAGACTAATGTTATAAAGTTTTTTGTTTACTATTCACTGAAAATTATTAAGAATTTCATATTTTATCCAATGAATAGGAAAACAGGCAGCCCTATTGGATTGCCTTAGCTCTAGAAGTGTGTTGTGTATGATTTTAAGAAAATAATCCTAAAATGTGGTGCGTCAAAAAATATGAAAAAAATAAAATCCCTAATTTGAAATTTAGTCTTAATTTTCTTGCAAAGACACACAGAAACTGAAAAACGAACTTAACATTTTCAAAATAAAGAATTAAGTTGCAATGCACAGAAGCTTACTGCTTGTAGCATGTCTTCCATTGTAGCATTAAATGCGTCGATTAATGAATGAGGAAGTTTTGAGAGAAATCCAACTGTGTCAATTAACACATACCTGAAAAGAGACATTTTTCATTGCATTTATCATAGATTTGTTGTTAATAACTTGTGAATCCCTGAAAGAATAAAAGGGGGCAAGGGAATCTTTGGTTTTCATTCATAACGTCTAACTGCATTACTTTTATAAAAGATAAGGGTATAGGATATCCATTAATACACTGGTATCAGGTAATGTTTGTTAAGTGGCTTGTTCAAGCACAAAACCGACTAGCAAGCGACCAGTCTTGATCCTAAAACCCTTTGAACTAAGAAGCAATGCAGCAACTCACCATGCTCTTCGGTCAGATAACCTAACTGACATTGCCTGAACCCAGTGGATTTATTGGTTCTACTAAATTAAAGGAACGTGTGAATCATACACTACACACTGCAATAGCTCCGGTAACCCGGCGGTGGGCGCGAGGTGATCTGACGATTGCCTCTGTGTTAATGCCCTTTGGTTTTCCTATTAATAGGGATAAACACGAATATCTTATTCTCTCCTTACAACCAGTTTTAACATCTCTAGGTGGTTTACGAAGCTGGACCATCACAAAAAAGAATAAGAAATGAGTTTACCTTAAATTATTTGGCAGTATGCCGGCATGAGCGGTAACATCCAAAGTGGCAAATAAATAATCCTTTGGCTGCACACGTTCCGTTAGAATTGAGAGAGCTTTGATTAGACTAGTTTTACCTGTAACAATAGCCAGTTAGCTAACAAGTTAGTTTATTGGTATGCATAGGACCATCAACTGAAAGGTTTTAAGATAAAAACCAGCATTTAGATTAATGGTTTCCAACTCTTTAAAGCTTACAGTAACGTATCAAAGATATAAATATACCTGCATTGGTATACCCAATAAGTGCATAGTCTATCCACATATATACCTGCATTAGTATACCCAATAAGTGCATAGTCTATCCACCTATATACCTGCATTAGTATACCCAATAAGTGCATAGTCTATCCACCTATATACCTGCATTGGTATACCCAATAACTGCCACAATTGGGACAGCGTTTCGTTTTCTTCCCTCTCTGTGCTCGTTCCGTATTCGCTTGACATGTTTGAGTTGTTTCATCAACCGTTGTTCTTTCGCGCTGAACTCTCTCCTCAGTAGTTCCGTGTAGCTCTCCCCACTTCCTTTGCCAAGATGGTTCCTGTGATGTTTTGAGTTCAGTTCCGGCCCGATGGTCTAACGGTTAAGTGCATCGCCTTTCAATCGAAAGGTTGAAGGTGCGAAACTGGTCGCTAGCTAGTCGGTTGTGTCCTTGGGCAAGGCACTTTACGGACATTGCCTGAACCCAGCGGATTAATGGGTTCTACTAAATTAAAGGGACGTGTCTATCATATACAACACACTGCAATAGCTCCGGTAACCCGACGATGGGCGCGAGGTGATCTGACGATTGCCCGTGTGTTAACCCCCTTGGTTTTCCCATTCACGGGGATAAAGATGAATATCCTATCCTATCCTATCAAGTTTGTGCTAATTTGCTGGTATGTATTGTGGTGTACTGGTTTAGGGTAGTGATTTTGACCAGATAGGTTTGTGGATTTAAGTCTTATCTCAGCCATAAAGGTACATAAGGCGGTGGTTTAATTTATATGTAATAAAACACTGGAATAGCTTCAGAAACCGAACTGGGCACATAGTAATTCCATGATTACTTGTGTTATGATCACTGTTATAATATATAATACCATAAATTATTGTATTGAAATTCAATTGCAAAAGGACTAACTCGAATGGATTTTTTGAAGTGTCTTGATAGGTTGTTAATGTAGCTTTTTTAACCGGTATTTCTGCAAGCGCCACTTGCAATTTCGCTTCTTTTGTTTTTGCTCGCAATTTGAAGATTTGTAGAACAAGAGTATACCTTGGGAATAGGGGTGTTAATTAATGCTATGTTGGGAAATTGCAATGGTAGAGAAAGAACAGAGGTGAATTACAATATTTAAGAAAAGGACAAAATTTTATGCATTATATTTTGTTGCTAGTATATTTACACCCTCTTAAAAAGGAAAACATAATCTGATACTGACATGCATGTAGAAACATATGCATAATTATCAAAGATAAAGTTTTAGCAGATAATCTGCTACATTAACTCTATTATCTTCCATGCAAGGCATGCTGCATGCTTAAGGAGGGAATGTTGAATGTCATAATGTCATTACTACTCCATACAGAATACGATAGGATTTTCATGTTTATCCATGTGAGTGGGAAACCAAGGGGGTTAACACTCGGGTCCCCTTGCGTCAACGTTTGGCGGAGCTATTGCAGTGTGTTGTGTAGGATTGACATGTTCCCTCAGTTTATTAGAACTCATTAATCCGCTGGGTTCAGACAATATCCGAGAAGTGCCTTGCCCAAGGACACAACCAATTTGCTAGCGACCAGTTTTAAAGCTGCAACCGTTCGGCTGAAAGACGACGCACTAAACCTTCAGACTAATCCGGACAAAGTGACTACTCTACTTAAACGAATTACCATTTTGTCATCCTATAACTAGCATTTGATTTCATTAACTGCATTTATATATTTCATGTGTGCTTACAGTTCATTTTATACACACATAAACATGCAACTTACCGATCAAAGATATATTCCATGCCGGAAACTTCTTTTAAATATTGTTTCTGAACGTTGGACAACGTTTCAACGCTTACGAACAGAGTATTGACGCCAGACACATCATCAATGCACTTCTTGAAAACTTCCACATTTTTCTTGGAAAAAACTGCATGGCTGTGTTTTCCTCTACAAATAGATAAGTATTAAACAGAGTTTCTAAAATGTAAAAAAGGAGTATTTTTTTTAATTCTAAATTTCTGTCCGACCGCTTAGTCTAGCGGTGTAGTGCGCCGCCTTTGAGCAGAAGGGTTGTAGATTCGAAACTGGTCGCTAGCTAGTCGAATGTGTCTTTGGGTAAGGCACTTAACATACATTGCCTTAACCCAGCGGATTTATGCTTATACTTATATACTAAATTAAAAGAACGTGTGAATAATACACAACACACTGCACTAACTCCGGTAATCTGACGGTGACCGCGAGGTGAACTGATAATTTCATGTGTGTTAACTCCCTTGGTTTTCACATTCACAGGGATAAACATGAATATCCTATCCCATCTCTGTTTGTTTTGTAGATGAAATGTAAAATTTAATCAAGCAGTACCGGTATCAATTCTATAAAATCGCTCAAAATTTCTACCTCAATTTGAACAAGACAAATGAAACTACAAACCTATTCTAAAACACAAAAATCAGAGTTCCAAATTTCTTACTGGAGTTTTAAAGTGACATGGCCGCATACTCTCCAGTCTGGCATCGTTTCAACCAACGCGATGGATTCGTTCAACTCAAGTTCTGGAGAAGTTATGTTCGGCGAAGAAAGATGAACGTTCTTGCTGACATCTAAAGGGAAAAAATTGTTATTATCTCTTATTGTGAATGCATGGGTTTATTTTAGTTTATTCATTTTTTGCCCCAGTATTTAAAAATGGCAAGGGAATAAAATAACGACACAGGAACAGAAAAAGACGGCAAAACGAACAGTCGTTAAAACACGTCATTAAAAAAAAGGATAACATTTATAAAATATAGCGGACGCGGCCACCAAACCTAGGCGAAAGAACAATAATGAGCAAACAAGCATTTACATTGCAGTGTGTTCTTATAATGGATGTTTCTATTAAAGTCTGTTAACACCATGACCACTTAAATAATTTAACACACACATTAATGGTGATGGGGGTTTAATTTTTTTTTCTTTGATTAAAGCATAAACAATACAGAGAGAATATTTCATGAAAGTTCGAAAATATATTTTGCCCTAAATTGTACTTATTTTACAACTTTTAATCCACTTTAACACAAAACCAAAAACCTCAACTCCAGTTCTTCTTAAAGTGTAGTTAACTGATTTATTTTAGTCCAGTTACCTTCAGCTTCGAAGGGCTGTACAACAAACACTTGACCGACAGCATTGACAGAAATCCCCCCTTCACCCTTCACCACTCACACCTTTTTTACGGTGAGCGCTTGCAGCAAAATCCTGTGAATAATGTCTCGAGGCAAAAGTAGGTTTCACCAGTGCACTGAAACTTTTCCACTTAGGAGAAGAAAAAACTCCACAAACGCTAAAGTAGCGATTGGGAGGGTTGTGTGACAATTTGCGACGGGGAGTGTTATGTGAACAGATAGTCTTTCTCACGCTGAGTTTGATTCCATTGGAATGAATAAGGCATCTCAGTTGAAAGCTTCTAAACATGTTTACATGAGTTACAAAGTTGTATCATCTACTTGGCCTGGGTGCCTTGTCTTTTTTAATGATTATTTTCTAAGCCGGGATAAATCTAAAAACAAGAAAGCAAACTGTGTTTAACCAAGACAAGGGGCTAGTGTATCGGGTTAGGCAATATGGATAGAAACACCCTTACATGCATTTTTTTAGGTTTTTGGATTAGGGAAAATTTTTGTTGAAAAAACTTGCCTTTTAACCAAAAGGTTAAGGCAAAGTGGCTAGTAGTTTGTGTCTATCAGCAGTATGCGTGTATATAGTGCTTAAAACCCATTGGATTAATGTGATGAACAGTAGTGTAAGATCACCGTTGTATGTAACATTCTCCACTGTCTCCCAATTACAAGGGGTTAGGCAGCCTGATAGCCTAATTAGAAGGAGAGAGGGTGATGAAAAGGCAGTCAAAAGGTTGTGAGATACAAACCACCTGAGTGTAGGTGGATAATTGTGCCTTGAAGAAGGTGTTTAAGGGATATTGCCTGAACCAACTAGATTAATGGGTTCAACTAAAACTGAAGAAACGTTGTCATTATACACAACACATTGGGCGCAGATTAATACTATGATAAAATCCCATTTTGTATTCGCGGGGTAATCTGATCATTGCCCGTGTAGTAGTCCTACGTCTTTTGCCACTCACAGAGATAAAACACGAGCGAGTAATCCTAACCAAGAGCCATAGAGTATTGTATTAATTTACTTCGTATAAACCTATTCCTTCTTTAAAAGTTTCACACTTTAAACTTGAAGTTGGGAGTTTCCCAAGAAGAAAACAATCTAAACATAAAAATCACAACTAAAACGGACGGATTTCTATTTTTAGAATACCTTGATTTTTTCTCCCAGCGTTGAATTAAATGCAGAATTCATAAATAGAATGGGTTTTTCAATAGTATAATGTACGTTAATAGTTGTGTTAAACTATGTGATATTACACAATTTAAAACAAACAAAACATTTTTGTGTGATGTTTATAAACTGTCAGTTGTTTTGGTTCACTGAAGCGAAACTAATGCCATAGACGCTAAAATACGATAAGAATGTATACACATTTTTTTCTTTAAAAAAGAACTTACAACAAACACAATAAATATCGTAGAGGTGGCATTAATCAGATAAACGGGCTATAGAATAAAAGGCTTAATCTAGTTATTATATTTCAGCTGGGTAGAGAAAAAATGAAACAGATAACGGCTGTGCGGTTCTGTTATGTAACACAGTCTGAATTATATGTTTAACTTAATGTCAGTAGCACTGGTTTTTAAAACCACAGCAATATAACCGTGAAGTTAGTAATGAAACCCAACAACATTAATTCACCGAAAATCACTCGCAAATCAAAAGTGGTTCAATTTTTCGATCTTTCCCGTGGATTGGGCATTAAAGTAGTGGGGGGAAGATGGTTGGATGATTCGAAAAACAGTTTCGGAATTTTTATCAAGAAAATTATCCCTGGAGGCGCGGTATCAACTGACAAGTCGATTGAAGTGGGTAACGAGATATTGCAAGTCAATGGAGTCGACCTTACAACATCAAGCAACCAAAGAGCAGTAAATGTGTTAAGACAGGCATCATCAAGTATATGTGTTACAATGACAATATCAGGAGATGCCTATGCAAGGTATGATGTGGTGGATTATGAATGAGGCTTACTTGGTGAAATACTGTCCTTTACTGTATTTATATTGGGTAGAAAAAAAACCAAGAGGTATTAATTCGATAGGATTTTCATTTTATCCTGTGTATAGGAAAACCAAGAGGGTTAATACACATGCAATCATCCAATTACTTCACGTCCCCCGTCGGGTTACCAATGCTATTCAAGTGTGTTGTGTATGTTTCACCCAATTCTCTAATTTGGTAGAGCCCATTAATCCACTAGGTTGGGCAATGTCCGTTAAGTGCCTTGACAAAGGACACAGCCGACCAGCTAGCGACCATTTTCAAATCTGCAACCCTTTGACTGAAAGGAGTTTCAATACCCTACCAAGCTAATCAGTTAGAGATACTCAGTTGGTTAATTTGTCTTACAGTGTTTTGTGTTGTAAACAAAATATACAGTTGCTTTAATTGTTTAAACAATTAATCAACTTCAAGCAACATCCGTTAAGTACCTTGCCTTGTTGCCTATGGGGCTAGAAATGCTTTGTTTCGATTTAAAATGCTGTAATACCACTATAAAGGATAGAGAGGAGAATAGTTGATATACTATTATGTGACATAATTTATGTTCCTTAAGACAAGGCCTTTATTGCAATTATTGTAATTTAAGCATTTTGCATTGAAGTTCCAATTAGTGTATTGGTACAGAGCAATGTTCTATCCAAATAAGTTTGGTTTTTAGATTTAATCTAGAATCGGGTAACTTTAATTCTAGAATGTCAAACAGCTGAATTTCGAATTTTCTAGGAATTTTAAAATTGAATTGATTGTATATTTGTGCAAATGCAATTCTGATTATATTTTTAGATCTGAATTTGCAAGATTTTTAAAGTGGAACGAATCCAAAGCGCAAAGAAAGTTGAGATCGGTTGCAAATAGAGGTAAAATAAATGATAAATTATAATAGTACACAGAAGGGATTCCTCTTACATAAAAATAGGTTTAAATGATGTTTAATCCCGGATCAGATTCAAGTTTAAATAAGGATTTAATCACAAAACAAATAAACAATAATACACAGAAGCGGGATTCATCTTTCATAAAAATAGGTTCAAACGATATTCAATCCAGGATTAGATCCATGTTTAATCCAAGATTTGTCGATGTTTAATCCAGGATTTGATCCATGTTTAATCCAGGATTAGATATCTCCGCATCTGACGTGGCCAGCTCAGGGGATGAATTAAATGAAGATTTGCCAAACTCCATTGAAAAATATGAGAAGAAAATCAAGATTCGCAAATCGAATGCCGGTATTGGGCTGAGAGTGGAGGAGGAGGAATGTCAACAATATCCAGGTTGGTACATGGTCTGACCGGTTAGTCTGGTGGTTTAGTGCGGTGCCTTTCAACCGACAGGTTTAAGGTAAAAACTGGTCGCTGGCTAGTCGGTTGTGTCCTTGAGCAAGGTACTTAACCGACATTGCCTGAACCCAGCGGATTAATGGGTTCTACCAAATTGAAGGAATGTCTCAATTATACAACACACTGCAATTGCTCCGGTAACCCGACTGTGGGCGCGAGGTGATCTGACGATTACCCATGTGTTAACCCCCTTGGTTTTCCATTCAAGGGAAAAAACATGAATATTCTATCCTATCCTACTTTGTTGTTCTATAATGGAACGAAATATTTCATGTTTTATTATCATGGATTAGAAACACATGGAAATTATCATACCATAAATCCAATTGTCATATTACTCTGTGCCTAATGTAAGAAACTATATAGTAGTCTGTTGTATTTATATTAAGACTTTTCTACTGTTTTTGTTGAACCCATTATTGCTCCAAGTCCAGGCGATGTCTGTGTCTTGTCTAAGGAAACATTAATCAGTGTTTTTCCGTCCTACAACCATTCAACCTTTGGTCAAACTCAGTGTTTCCAAACCTTTTTACCAGTAAAGATTCGATAATTTTACTGCTGCTAAGTAGGGGAAATCTTGAATATAGTGTAGCGTTTTGTTTTGATTGGCAGATTTTGTACCAGTATCAATTTCCAGCTAAAATTATCAACATCTTTTACAAATAGACAGTTAGCAATTATTTGTTCCATTAAAATAACTCTCTTCCACAGTTTTGCTTGTTTCATCGATATTCCCTGGCAGTGATGCCCAAGATGATGGCAGACTTAAATGTGGGGATAGAATCACAAGTTTGAATGGCAACACTGTGGTTGGATTCTCCGCAAATCAGATGCATTCGCTTTTACTTCGTGAAAAGTTAAGAACAGAACCGTGGTGGGTGTTTTTGTAAATGTTGTATACTTTCTGTCCATAAATTGACTAAGGGTCTGTAAATTACATATTCAGAACAACAAATCAAAGTTACCAAGGTGATAACAATCGTCCACCGTTGCACCGTGGTTATGTTAATTGACAAGGCACTTAATGGATATTTGCTTAATCTGGTTGTTCCTCTGAATTATTTAAAGTAACCTGACTGTAGACACAAGCTAGTATGGCATTTTTAGTACTCGCTTTTTTAGTTGCTTATGGCACATGTGGCACAATGAAATGATGTTAATGCTTTTAAGGTTATTTTACATTACACATACTGAAACTTTATAAAAAAAAGTTTTATGCCTGGTTAATCTCACAAAAGATTAGTAATAGTAATTCACATTTAACTGCAGACAAGTCCACATTGTACACTAGGCTACATATTTTACAATTTTATGGTGCGCACTACATATCCCAGGGAAAAGTGGCATACTGTCCATATATGGCCATCTAACGATTCCAAGTTAAATAGAATGTTGTTGTTTTACCCTCGGGAATAAACAACATGGATATCCTTTTAACACTAGTTAGTCAGTTTAAAAAAAATATCAATGCTTTGTGAATACCTGCGGTCAAAATTCTGTTATTTGCGATTTAAAAAAAAACAAAAACGGGTCTTGTACGAGACTGTTGTAGGATAGTTGCTATTATTATTACAAGAAAAGTTTTTTTATTTGTGGGTATTACACAAGTGATAATAAAAATGGGGGGAAAGACATTTTTTCATATTTAATATAGTTCCGACCTTTTTTCTGCATAACCCTTTTTCAGTAAAGTGTAAAGTAGTGAAAACTAATATTAAAGCATATGCACAGAAAAAAGCTTAAATATTAATCTTAATATTCTTACAATCTTACAGTGTTGAGATCGGTTACGTTGATTCAACCATTCCACTGTCGGATTTATTCATGCGGAGAAGTCCTAACGAGACTCCACCCCAAAAACTCTCCATTTCAAGTGAGTGAACTTGTCAAGAAAGAATTTGACGTTCAAATTGAAAATTAAAATTAGGATCTGTTTGATTTAGATGAAAAAACAATTAAGCAAAACATTGGGACAGGAAAAGTAACTTGCTTGATGATTTTTTCAAATACCGGATTTTTTCCAAATTTTTAGTTTAACTCTTTCCCTCCCAACTCGCCATATATCGCGAGTTGGTGGTAAAACATGGCATCCCGACTGTACATAAATGGGTGCAAATCTAAAAAACGATTTCTCCGCAATGCGTAATGGTAGAGACCTCAGCTATGGCTCATTCGATCAAGGAAACCCTATATTTTATTCTCTGTGATTATCGTGGAGAAATATTAAAAATGCGAGGAGTGATAGCCTTTCTTTTTCAAGGCTTCGCCTCTTATTTCTATCGATTTTACACGAATTTACACGTGACTAACTCAGCCAATAGGAAGTCGTGTTAACTTGCAGAGAAGCTCTTTTTGTCAAGCAAGTCTTTCTTTACATTCTCTGTGAATTTCGTGCCGTTGAGATAAAAAGGAGAGCGTTGGTGACGTTTTCGCAGCAGGCGGTTATGCTTCGTGTTCACCAAAGCATGAATCCAGCTGGGCCTGCTGAGCGCACGATAAAGAAAAAGGCGGCGAGACTAGCTAGTTCGGTGTGCCCTGCTTTGAAGAATATTGGATATAGTATTTGCGTTTGTTTGGTTTTGTATGCCCTTTTTACACTTCCTTCACTGTTCTTTTTTATACTTTTTACTATTTTAGTTCTACAAAACTAAACACTTCAATGCGTTTTGGTTCAAGTTTTCATAATATAGTCAGAAAAAAGGGAAATTTCAATTACAAATAGTAAAAAAACTACTGAAGATAGAAATACAGTTCGAATTTTCCTGAGTACAAAAACTATTAGACAATCTACATTCCAATTTTCATCTCATTTGGGCATTCCAATAATAAGTGAGTATTTCGTTTGTCAGTGCACCTCAAATTTTTCAAAGTCGAGCAGAATTTTCTTTGCACAAAAAGTGGTGTTCACTAAAGTTTACATAATATATTCTTTATTAGAGGTAGATTTTAGATGTGCAGCTTGTTTAAAAGAGGGATAAATTATCTTTCCAACCATACTAAATATTAAATCATAGCATAAACTTTAGAAAAACTGTGCTAATTTGAAAATGACTAAAAATTGTAAAAAACACTGCGGGACAGCATGTTTGAATTAATGCATTTGGCCGGGAGTGAAAGAGTTAAAATATTAGTTTTTAGTGTAAATATTAGTTTTCGATTGTTTATTTTAAACGTGAAAATCTCCAGTCTTGCGACCAATTTTTTGAAATACATTATTTTTTAATGGAATGATGCTGAGAAAAGTACATTTTTGAACCCAATGTTAGTTTAAATCCCTTTAAACAGAAAAACCTCTGGTCCTGCAATCAATATCCTTTATTTGCCCTACAAGCTTATCAATATTTACCAAGCTTTGGAATTCTTTACTGTGTAAATATTAACTAACCCCCTATTTTGTAACACAATAGTATTTACAATCATGTTGCGGTATCTCTCCATGGTACACCAGGGGTTGGCAACCCCTTGCAAGAGGTTTTTTATTGGCATGGCGCGTGATTTGACGCACACGCAAAATCTATACCGAAATATAAGCATGTACAAACTGAAAATGTTTATAATATATTCAATATAATGAATTACTTTTTTATCCGCTTACCAATATTTAAATTAGGTAGTTGACTATGCAAACCGTACATAACAATGGTTGGCATGCGAAGTTGCTTTCATTATAATATTATTATTAAACTGGCACACTGCATTCAAAAGTTGCTATGCACCATCATCACTAAAATAAACACCCCAGACTTTCATCACATGAATTCCAACTCCAATAATGGCGTGGCTCAACGCCTCAGCACAATGTCTTCACCTGAGATCGATTCTTCATTGAAAATTGAACTTGTAAGTGACATTGAGCAGTTAACACACTGTATATTTGTCCGGCCGTATAGTCTGGTGGTTTAGTGCGACGCCTTTCAGCCGAAAGTTTGTATGTTCGAAACTGGTCGCTAGCTAATCGGTTGTGTCCTTGGGCAAGGCACTTAACGGACATTGCCTGAACCCAGCGGATTAATGGGTTCTACCAAATTGAAGGAACGTCTGAATCATACACAACACACTGCAATAGCTCCGGTAACCCGACGGTGGGCGCGAGGTGATCTAACGATTGCCCGTGTGATAACCCCCTTTGTTTTCCCATTCATGGGGATAAACATGAATATTCTACCGTATCCTATCCTATATGCTCGTCAGTAGCATAGGCTTAGAAGACGCAAGTATTTTTATCTCATTTTTACTCATTTATTTTATCATTTGGGATGACATGTACGCAATTTAAAAAAAGAACTTGATTTTCCATATTCTGTGTCAATAACCTATATTAATAAATAGGCATGCAATTTGCAGATTTGCAGAATAGTAGCTAAATGACTGTAACTAAATAGCTAAATATTAGCTAAAATGACTGCAAAAATGCAAATTTATTTTGTAATATTTTTTGTTTTTACTTAATTTAATTCAAATTTTTGCATATTATGACAAAATTAAATACAATATGATGTTTTATTCGATAGTTTTGTTAATTATAAACTTGATATCTTAGTGATTTAAGGATTAAGTTTTGGCTTTCTTCCCATTTACAGAATTTTTGAGACATTTTTACCCCATTTTTGACGCATTTTAGCCCCAAGTCTGACATATTTTACCGAATTTCTGGAGCAATTTATCCCACATGTGTCACTCTATACATCAATAAAGAAATTGTTTTTAATAATTTAATTTTTCACAGCTCCCAACTCCAGCTCCCCGATCCAGAAGATCCACCACATCTTCGAAGACTTCGGGATCAAGTGGTTCGTCATCTTCCAGCAGAAAGTCCGGAAACTTAATTCGAAGGAAATTTTCGTTTAAAGAAAATGAGAAATTAGAGGTTCGAAAAGTAATCGATTATAACAGATTCTGACCAGGTTCACTGGAAAAAATTCCCATCTGCTTACATACCGTACTAACAATGTCATATAATATTGGAATTGGCAACTGTGTTTGATTTCGTTATAAATACCATTATTGCTATACAAAACTATGGTATTATTGCGTCAATAACAACAAAAAAAGATATACGGCTGGTTTTATTATCAATACTTCACTAGTAGTTTTCAAATTTTACCTTAAAAGAGGTATCTTAAGAGTTTTATCATTAAGAAATTTTATCATTAAGAATAGTTAAAATGCCTTCATTTATATGATAAATTCCACCCTGTTTACCCTGTTAGTAACTGTTGTGTTTGATTCAGATGTTCCTTTAAGTTGGTAGAACCAATCAATCAACTAGGTTAAGGTAATGTCCTATAAGTGGCTTACCCAAGAACACAACCTACTAGCTGGCGACCAGTACTAAACCACTAAGCTGATCAGTTGGAACAAATTGCTATATTGTATCCCGACAATTACCTGTGTTAAGAGGCTGTTTAATGTCCACAGGAATAAACATGAATATTCTCCCCCACAGGTTTCCAAGCTCTGTGAAGCACTCAACTACCTCGGTGCAGCATCCAATGAGGACCAGATTGCGCAATTAAAACAGATCCTTGGCAAATCTGACCACGACCTGGTCCAGTATGGAGGTATGTCAGCCGCTCAATTTCAGGTTCAAAAGGGTAGGATATTCTTGTTTATCCCTGTGAATGGTAAAACCAAGGGGGTTAACTCATGTGCAATCGTCAGATCACCTCGCGCCCACCGTCGGGTTTCCGGAGCTATTGCAGGGTGTAGACACAATCCTTTAATTTGGTGGAACCCATTAATCCGCTGGGTTCAGGCAGTGTCCGTAAAGTGCCTTGCCCAAGGACAGAACTGATTAGCTAGCGACCAGTTTCGCACCTGCAAGGTGATGCACTTAACCGTCAGACTAACCGGTCGGACATGGGAGGGGTTCTTGCATCCTTCCACATTTTGTGTCCGTTCTTAATCATTTCTATCCCGACTAATTTGTACCGTATTCTTTTTTTAATCTCATTAATGGATCTTAAATACGAGCATATATTTTTTTAGTATTAAAAGAAACTAACTTTAATTACTGTATGTCTGTTAGGTGCTTTTCCCAAGAACACAACAGACTAGCTAGTAACCAGTTTTAAATCAACCCTTCGGCTGAAAAGTGTCGCACTTACCCACCAGGATAAATCGGTTGCACTATAGAATACTGACGCTGATTTAGTATTTATTGTGGTTAAGTTATCAAAATTACAATTGTGAAGTAAACAAGAACTTCTCTGGTCCTGACCGGCGACCCTAATCAACACATTCATTTCTTACGTTGTATACAAAAACAAAAAAATGTTGATAATATCTACAAACTTTTAATTGATATAACATTACATTAGTATGGGTGGGTCCATGGTAGCCATCAGGACCAGGAATTTAGGCCATAGAAGGCCCACTACTCCAAGTGATATTGCTTAAAGCTGTTTAAAATTTACTTTTCAAGATTGCTACATTTTTAAAATTGATAAATCAAATTGGAATCTTGAAAAGAGGTTTTCTTTACTTTGCATTAAATTATGCTATATTAGTAATGGGGGATAGGAAGGAATCCTTCACATGTCATATTGGTTCATCCACAGAGTTCGTAAGTGCGATGCTCAAGGTCTTCCACGAGCAGCTGCACACTCTCTTTGTGGAGTACCCTGTTGGACAAAGCCCCGCTTCCCCCACCAAAGTACCCTGCCAACCCGCGGGCTCTGCATTAGGGGAAACCCCCTCAGTTTGTGGCGATGAGGAATCAAAACTGAAAGAGGTGTTGTTGATTTTGTTTGTTTGTTCTTTATAATTTTTCGAAGTTTTTCAGTGTGGCATAAAAATATGGAACGAGGACTTGATTTTGAATACTAAACCTTTCAGCTGCCAGATTTTTAAACTTATAACGCTATAAGCCAGTTATGTTAGTCCGACCAGTTAGTCGGCGGTGTAGTGCGACGCTTTTCAACCGAAAGGTTGCAGGTTCGAAACTGGTCGTTAGCTAATCGGTTAAGTCCTTGGGCAAGGTACAACAGTTATTGCCTAAACCCAGCAGATTGTTGGGTTCTACTAAATTAAATGAATGTGTCTATCATACAAAAACACTCTGCAATAGCTCCAGTAACCCGACGGTAGGCGCGAGGTGATCTGATGATTACCTGTGTGTTAATCCCCTTGGTTTCCAATTCACGGGGATAAATATGAATATCATATCCTGTCCTATTCTATGCTCATTAAAAAAATATGAGAAATTGCTGTTGGTTTTTAAGGCTGGCGTAAACTGTTTAGCTTTTTAATAGTATGCCATAAGCTTAAGTTGTGATGCCATAAGCCTAAAGATTGTGCCTTTAAAAACTTAAAAATCACCAGGGTATATTATAATCCCTGGGGACTGATAATCAATTACTAGCAGGATAACAACCAAAGTAAATAACCATTTTTTCCAGGAGTTAAAGAACCTCAGAGAGAAGGTGTATCTGCTTGAAAGCGAGAACTCCCTGTTGAAGGAACAGCTGGCCGCAACCGAGGAATTCCATCGGAAAAACGCGTCGGAGGTTGAACACTCGAGGGCGGTGTCGCAGAGGGAGAAGGAGCACATGAAGCTGGATTACGAGGAAGTGATTCGGTGGGTAGAGGTTTGATATTGTGTTACAATGTTATCTTGATGCGTGATTTTGGTTCGTGCGTTGATTGGTAATTACCTGTCGCCTTATCTGTATACTTCCCGCTAAAACCGTTAGACTTTACCGCCCATTTGCTTTTATATATGACCACTGCATTGTGTTTTGGTAGAGTTGTGATTTTATACATAACGGTGAGAGCTGCTGACTACAGGTTATCGAGACCCTGTCTAAAAGTGTAACAATTGCACTGTTGACAAAAGTGACTTGAGTTAACAAAAGTTTTGTTGAAAGTTTTGTTGACAAAAGTTTTATTGACAAAAGTGACTTGTTGACAAAAGTGTTCTGAGTTGACAAAAAGCTAAATTTTGATGGGGAAAGGGGGGTATGTGGTGGGAAAATAAGGTCACTTGTGAAAAGAAAATATTCAATCAATTAGCTTGGGGGGTATAGGACACATGGATATTTTTTTTGAATGAGAAATGAGATAAAAAAAGTTTTTGTCAACTCAGAATACTTTTAAACCCTGAGGCTGTCTATAAAAGCTTTCAAGTCAGATTAATCCAACCTATTAGATTGATAATTGGATAGGATGTTCATGTTTATCCCCGTGAATGGGAAAACCATGGGGGCACCTTGCGCCAACCGTCGAGTTTCCAGAGCTATTACAGTGTGTTGTATATGATACGTTTCTTCAATTTGGTAGAAACCGATTGATAATAGGTTGATGCAATATAAAAACAATGCCAATGTATGAAGTACAAACAACTCCATAGTGAACATGAATATAACAAGTAACATCACCCCAGCACGTTAGAAGCGGAGCTGATGAAGCTGCAGTCGAGTGAGAATTGCTTAGCAGCGTTGGAACCTGGTGAGATGGACGTTCAAGTATCGGTGGCCGAGTGTGAATGGAGGAAGCTCGACATCGTGCGCAAGTCTAACGAGGAAACCATCGAATGCCTTCTCGCGTTTGTTAATAAAGTCGTCCAGTCAGGTTGGTGGTTTAGGGCGGAAAACTTGTGATAGGATATTTGTTTATCCCTGTGAATGGAAAAACTAAGGGGGTTAACACACAAGCAATCGTCAGATCACCTCGCGCCCACTATCAGGTTACCGGAGCTATTGCAGTGTGTTGTGTATAATACAGTTTTCCTGTAATTAAGTTAACCCCAATAATCCGCTGGGTTCAGGCATTGTCCGTTTAGTGGCTTGCCCAATGACACAACCATCTAGCTAGCAACCAGTTTCGAACCTACAACCTTTCGGTTAGCTCCGGTAACCCGACGGTAGCTCCGGTAACCCGACGGTGGGTGTGAGGTGATCTGACAATAGCCCATGCATTAACCCTTTGTGTTAAGATTTAGGCTGGGGTTATGGTTTGGACTAGTGTAAGGATTTTCAGCAAACAAAACCTAGCACATACCCTAACCCCACTATATTCCTAACCCCAGCCAAAACCATTTTCCTTAGTTTACTGTTAGGCTTTATGAAAGCCAAAAGAATGCAAGATTAACCACTGTTTCATTGCAGCATTTTAACAATTACTTTGTGTAAATAACACCGGTTTGTTCAGATGCGAAAACCTATGTGAAATACAACAAAAGCCATGAAGCGATTGAGACTTTAGATCAGCTTGCTTCTGATGCTGAACATCTTTATCTCACTGTGAGGTAATTGGGATTTAAATGTCAGCTTTGTAGGTAGAATATTCATGTTTATCCCCGTGAATGGGAAAACCTAGGGGTTAACACATGGGCAATTGTCAGATCACCTCGCGCCCATCGTCGGGTTACCGGAGCTATTGCAGTGTGTTGTATATGATGGACACGTTTCTTTAATTTGGTAGAACCCATTAATCCGCTGGGTTAGGGCAATGTTCATAAATTGCCTTGCCCAAGAACACAACCAAGTGACCAGTTTCGAACCTGCAACCTTCCGGTTGAAAGGCGTCGCACTAAACCACTAGACTAACTGGTCACACAACAGCTTTGAGCCCACGTTTTGGCAAGTGGTTTGTATTATATTCTTCCACCACACAGGTCCGAATCGAGGAAGAAGGAATTGCCGCACGGCTGGGAACAAGCGAGTCTGAGCGACGGAAGGATTTATTTCATCGACCACATGAACCATAAAACCTCCTGGAACGATCCTCGTCTGATGGATGACAAGTTGAAAGATAAATCATCCTCTTCCCAAGATAGCTCCGGTAATTTTTTTAAGTAACTCTTCGAGGTTTAACTCTTTTACGTTAAAGGTTAGTGACCTCGTCTACAGGGGATTGTATGTGTTACGGTGCCACGCAATGAAGTTGACGCGCTATTTCCAATTCCTTTATTAGTTGTTTTAGCGGTAACTAAAAGAAACATAAATTAGTGCGAGACATTATAAAAAGGAAAAACCATAACAAAATATTACCTTAACAATTGCACGTCCGTAACTTCTTTCGACTATTTACCATTTACTAAATAAATTACTGCCTCCTCGCAGCCGTCGTACCCAAAAAGGACTATACAATACCAAAACGTAAATTCGTTCAAGGACAATCATAGAAATAAAAAGTACAAAATTAACCAACCATAAAAAATCACTGAACCAACAAACTACTGCAGAGGTGCAGTAACAGTATGCGATAAATTTTGATTTTCAGCATTTCTGTGCAGTTTCGTTACTCTTTCTTTTTTCCGCTGTTTTTTATATACCTGGCATTAAGGAAATTAAAATAATGCACTATTAAGTGGAAAATTTTGCATTAATATCCTTAATAAAGTTACTATGATTTAGAATTTAATAAAATCTACTTCCTTCGTCAATATAGTATTCATGACGTTTTGTCAATATAGTAACTATGACGTTAAATGCAAGTTTGGTGATCTTAAATCTGAACCGTTTAATTATATTATCAAATACCAAAGTTGAATCAGTCGATATTTGTTATAAACATATATGTATATTTACAAATTCCTCTAATCAGTTTCATGTATAGTTTAATGGATCATCATATACCGACCCAGCACATACAACTTACATTAGTGGAATTTCATTTTAGGTGGATTTTCATTTTCCACTCTGGTCCACGCTTTCGGGCCACACCTTCTCCCAAAGCCGGCTCCCCCCTCAGTACTGGTAGCGCTTTACCACACACTCTTTTTCAGGGCTTTATATTGTTTTGGTCTCAATTAATTATTTCACTTATGTTTGGCGGCCGCGTCCGCTATATTTATTAAATTATTTTTTTTGTTAATGACGTGTTTTAACGACTGTTCGTCTTGCCGTCTTTTTCTGTTCCTGTGCCGTGATTTGATTCGTTTGCCATTTTTTAATACTGGGCCAAAAAATGAATAAACTAAACTAAACTTATTCTCCCACCATCCACAGGTATAAACGAGGAGGAGGAGGGAATATACAGCGAGCCTCCACCGTCAGCCGACACTTCACATAAATACATCGCGTCCAACGGCATCAACGCCTCCGACAATTCACCGTCGACTTTTAGAGTAAAAATGAGGCACGTTTGAACCATAAACTTTGACTAAAAACTAAGTATGTTATACTGCAAATGAGGCACGTTTAAATGAGAAAACTTGTTTAACACATAATCCTCCCCATTCGTGAATCCCATGAAAACACGCCATGACGGTAATACACAGACATTGTTCCACGACCAATTGGTCAACAGGAATCCGTCTACTAGGTCCACTGCGTCCTCAGGCAAGCCAGTTTAAACAACAACTAATTCAATGTTTGTATATTAATCGACACGTTAAGATTTGGGTTTGTACTATGCTGACGAATACCCGTTTAATAACGCAGTTTTTCCATCCGCAAGAATAAACACAAGTGTTCCAACCTATTTTTCCAACACAAGCTCATATCGGCTACCTCTTCGCTTTGCACTATAATATGTTAAACTACACACGACCTTTTAATAAGTTTCCGTTTTTAGTGTCTTTTGTTCCTTTCTAGCCGATGAAATTTGTACTTTTATTATATTTTTATGGTGTTTCTTCATATTACACAACATTTGCATATTCCCACATTGGCCAATGACGACCAAGTGACCATATTTCCATTTTGTACCAGATTTAAAAGACAATATATTTTGTCACTTACGAATATAGCAAAAAGCATCTCCAAAAAATCAAAAGCTCCAAAATATATAAAAATAAGGTACATGTGCAAATTATGCTTCGTTTAAACATTTCCCATCTTGTTACCATGTAAACGTTTTTTTATTGGTCCAATTTAAATATCATATTTAAGTCGATATTTACAAGTCAAACAACGACAATAACAATGATATCTAACAAATTGCGCAACTCTGCGTAAGGGGAAAATAAATCGGGTACAAAATGTAAATATACAACATTCTGATGAAACTCTAGTATAACGTCCACTTTTGCTTCAACTTTAAATCATTTTGGTAAAAAAAAAAATAAAAAAAATAATGCTAGGTATTTTAGTCTAATGTTATTTAATTTAAGTGTACTAAATTTACATTGTGACCTTCGGAATACTGTTACACTAACATCGGAATACTGTTACACTAACATTCATTACCCACTGTTAATTAATCATTGCGTCACGCAATTAATTCATTAGTTTCGCTGTGAAAATCGTGTTGCCAACAGTAATTGTCCCTTGAACCATACGTGCTAAATATGATCATTAATACTGTGCCATATTCTTCGTTTCTGCTGTGGTGTTATGACAACCAGTCAAATGGTTGTCGAATCAACGTATTCTCGTGTTTTGTTATTAAATAAAAAAATCAATCAACTTATACTTTCTGGTTTATACTTTCGGGTCATAATTTCGGATAGACGAATCATCTTAGCTTTTTAGTTTTTAAATTAAAAGACAGGATAAAACAGTAAAACTACTGTAGTTAAAACACGTTTCTGACAGACTTAGTCTGGTGGTTTAAGTTCGTCGCTTTGAGCCGAAGGGTTGCAGGGGCGAAACTGGTCGCCAGCTAGTCTGTTGTGTCCTTGGGCAAGGCACCAAACCCACCAGATAAAATGGTCTTATCAAATTGAAGGTACGAGTGAATCATACATAACACACTGCAATAGCTCCGGTAAACCGACGGTGTTTGCGAGGTGATCTGACCCCCTTGGTTTTCCCATTTACGGGGATAAACATAAATATCCTATTCTATCTTATCCAACGTCAGCACAACCTATAGTTCTGAGGGGGATAACTCGTGATCTCCATCTAAAACTTAATATGTATTTCTACAAGTTAACTTGAGCAAGTTTCAATACAACGCAGCGCATAACGTAACATAACCATCCTTAAAATGAATACGGACTTAACCTGTAAGTTAAGCGTGGAAGGTTTCTCTTGATGATCAAGCATAAGCTCTTACACATAGCATGTCCACGCATCTAATGCGATATGAAGGACATTGCAGTTATGATACCGGGTTTCAATCGATTTAAAAATAGAAGCCGACGTCCGGTCATAGAAAGTTATCATACGCGCTTATATGTAAACGTGAATTTCCTTTGCATTTATTGTTTAGGCTGTAAAATACGAAATGTTGTGATACTAGTTTTCGAGCGATTTAAAAAGTGCGGTAAACAAGTGGAACGATGCTCAATTCCGCACGATGGGCCCACTTCAGTGGACGTGGAGAGTTGTTGGGATTGGATTCCAAAGCAACGCACCGCGGTATCCGAATCGGACTGCGCGCCACCAGAAACTATTCGGGAAAGTGCACCTACTCGTTACTCGACCTGAGTGGGATCGATAAGCTTTGAGAGCTAGGTTCCGAGCCGCGTCGGAGAGAGAAACTTTCGCTGAGCGGCGACCAATTAACGCGATCTTTTGTGTCAGCGATTTTAACTCTTGCCGATTCGGCTTCTAGTGCTGATTAGCAGCGCGGTTTTGTCTGTCTGGCCCGACTACAAAGGCACCTTCAAGTTCGTGTTCGATTCAGTGAAGCAATTTAGAATGTTTAAAGCAAGTGTGAAAGTTGGCGCAAAGAGGAAATCGTTTAGATGTGGAATAGAAGTAGAACCCTTAATTTGCAGTAAGAATTCTTTTAATTTGGCTTATATTTAATTACTTCAAGTTAGGGTTACTCGGAGCTACAGAAATCATGTTTATTGGGACAATGTAGAAAATGTCAGCATTATACTTAAACAATCAAGTCAAACCGTGGTTGATATTGAAAGTCAGGTCTAGTTAACCAACTCCTTGGCAGTAGATCGTTATTGTGCTAATATGCAGTGTTTCTTTTTTTCCGCCAACTCATTTCAGTTTAGAGGTCTCGTTATGATATTCTCCAATTCCCAGGCGAAATAAAATATTATTAACAACACGCGAATGGATTGCTGTCAGAAGCCGCGTCCTCGCTTGAGTGTTGGTTCAGCCGGCCCTGGCCAGTTCTGTTGACGCTCCCATGCTTCTGACGGAATTCCGGGTTAGAAAGAGAAACCACTGATCCGGTTTTGATTGTTTTTTTAATAGTAAGAGGTTGTAACTCTCTACGGGTTGCCACAACAACTCGACAGGTCACAAGGACTATGTTGTCATCATCGAGAAAGATATATAGATGATCCAATAAACGTACTTTCATTTTTTCGTTTTTGTACCAAGTGCTCGTTTTTGGAAAGGTAGGATTGCTGGGTCCTAAGTCAGATTAGTAAGTTGTAACCCGACAGGGGGAAGGTTATAACCCGACAGTGGTGGTAAATGAATCCCAGTTTAATAACGTCCTTTTTCAATTCACGGTGATAAAATTGTACTATTTTATTACATACCTCTGATTATTCAAATAACTGGCCAACGCATGACGACTTTTATAAAAATGTGGAACGGTCTATAATAGTTAGCGCTGGGACAGACGCAGTCCGTAAACTCTTCGTACAACTTGTGTTAATTGGATCGATTATAACGTAAATACCTTATCGTCGCTTGCAGGTTGTAGGCAAGAATGTAAAGTTAGTTACAGACGCTTACTACGCATTTTGCTGGCTGAATAATTGACTGGTAGCTGTTCGTCGATCAAATGGTATATACTGGAACGTAGCAGTCGATCGTTTTCCAAGGCCAGAAAGAAAGTTTGGACCAGTGTTGCAATCAAGTCAATATGTTAAGTCACCTTGTGCGCAAGTCACGTCATTTGAAGTTTAAGTAGTTAGATCAAGTCCACATTTTAACACCAAGCCAAACCAGCTTTTATGGGATTTAAATGAATGCGGTAAGGTTGCTGGACCTGATTTTCAGTTTTTGGACTTTCGTAACGTTAATAACAATCTGTGTTTGGTATTAACGGACGGCGCTAAAATATTCAAACATTGACTGGTCTACATTATATCAGTGCTCCCAACCCCCAAGGCAACGATTTATTCATTAAAAATGTGAGATACTGCCCGATACATTTTAGGCTAACTGTTTCACACGATCAAAGAATGTAGAGAGACCAATGTCACCCTTAAAAGTCCGCGGTAAAATAATCAAAGGTTTATTAGTCCACGATCAAATTATTCGGTGACTTTAGCTTTAGATGGCTATTTTGTTCGTTAACACGTTTGGATTAGGTGACTCACTTTAATCACGCATAGGAGAATGTAGATTTTCCATACTCGGCCAGTGTACTTGAGAATTAAGATTATCCTCTGGAAATTGTTTAAGGAGTCGCCAATAAGTTTTGAAGCGTCCTTGTGACTGTTACACATTTTAAGTGTTGCGAGAGCGTTTTCGAAGTTGCTTTATTGACAACCATAAGAATAACAGAGTCCTAAAATACACCCAGAAGTGTTAGCAACGAGCGATATAAAGCAAAATAGGAACAGCGTTGAACTTGATTCGATTAAGAGAGCTCGACAAGGCACGGTACTAGGCCGGTAACTTGTACTTAAGTACAGAGCCAATAACAAAGAAACAAACTGAGGCGGCGATTTGTATATTGGAAGTTGGGTGAAATGGTTTTTAAGGTATTGGAATTTGTTAAGAAAAAAACAAATTTCATAAAGTATATTTTAAAAAATAGATTAGACAATCTGAATTTATTCATACGGTTTTACAAGTCGGTGCATTATACTCCTAAAATGGTTAAATTTTCCTAAGCTGTTGGTAGGTTAACCAGGCCAAATATCGTCATGTATAGCATATTTATTAAAATATACCGCAATAAAACGTGCGTGGCAACTAAACAACAATGTTTATTGTTATAATTAAAAAAGTAAGCTGTTAACTATAGACAAAATGGTATTTATGTAGTTCTTTAAGCTATACACTTTATTCTATTTTCTGTACACTGAGCCAAACTGCACTTTCCTATTTCGCAGAATATGGCACAAGTTATCGTCACGTTTTCAACATGGAAGTGTGCATATAACATTGCCTTTGTTCACTGCATATTGTATTTTAATGTGTTTCCTTTTTAGCAATAAACAATTAATTTAAACCGAAGTAAAGGGCAATAGAAAAAAATGTGTCACCCAACGGAAACGGCCAAACTTTAGAAACTGGTTTCTTCTCCAAAGAATGCTACCTGGCGATTCACGCCACGCCAACGATTTCCATTGCTCTACATTTGTAAGGGACGACGGACAGAAAGATATACACAGTCAGCCCCCGCAGCTCCAGCTACCGCATTTACCTGGCCAAGTGTGTGCGGTCGATTCGCCAGCAAGGAACAGTGGTTTCGGCTATAATAACATGAACGTAAGTGGAATGCGAAGAAGCCGTTCACAATAATGTGCAAAAATCTGGCTGCTTGTTGTTTTTTCAAAGGTATTTCGCGTTTGGATAAGGCGACCCGATAGATCAACCGGTCAGAACATCAAAACCAGCCAAGATCCGCTTGGTTTGTCCTTGGGACATAAAATCTGTGGATTGATAACTCGAACCCGACAGTGGGGGAAAGTATTCCCAGTTTTATAACGTCCTTGTCTTTTCCCGTTTATGGTGATAAAAACGATCTCTTATATCACATAGTCCTGAATATTTAAATAGTTGGACCAACGCATGAGGACTTTTACAAAAATGTAGAACGGTCGTGTGGTCTAATGGTTAGAGCGGCTGATTCTTATACACCAGCCAATTTAAAAACGAGTCCAAAAATTAGGACTTCGTAAATTAAAACTTATAAAAAACCAGGGAACATTTAACGACAATTTATAATTTTTTATTTATTACAGAGCCCTCCAGGGGAGACCGGTGAACACCAAAATTCAACTGTAAGTCAAATTGAGCTTGTTTTTCTCTTGTTTTTGACATGAGCAAGTTCACTTTATAATTTAATTCGAGCAACCAGTTTAGTTTACTGTTTTTACTTTAGTTTTCAGGGATGTACGAGTCCGATTCGAATTACCGGTGGCGAAAAGTACGAGGCAACCTTGATCTCTTCGTTATGGAGCGCAATGAACGGGTGAGTGCGACTAATACTTAGCATTAATAAGCTTTCACTACTAAAAGCTTATAATGCTGATGTACTTCATACGAAATCTGCTGCTTCGGCTTAATTTGTAAGGTGTCACATATTGTTATTTTGAATTTTTCTGCCTTCGACCATTATTCGGGATTGGGTTCTTCACCAAAACGCTGGTTAATTAAATTTTTAATTACCCATCTTTCCTTATTTCAGTGGTTTTTTAAATTTACGCAATTGTCCTTATTTCAATCAATAACCAACAAACTTTGTTTTAAACAGCACTTGACTTCGCTTCAGTGGAAATGGCAAAAAATGTCAAAATCCAGACGAAGGACACCAGTGTACGAGGTAATACAGTATTTTGTTTTTTGGTGTTACATCTGACGAAGTGAAATTCTAGCAATCCGATTACTATACTGGTCGACCTGCGGATCGTACAGAACAGGACGTTTATAAGCAAATGCCCGAATCCGCTAGAGCGCGCTCGAGGGCCGAATCGAGGCAGCGAATGCAAGAGGTTGTTGAGAATTGAATTTAGTAACAATATGGCGGCCATTTTGTTACGTGTAGTGCTAGAAATCCAGGGACAGCTTTTAATAATGAATACAAAATCCGCAAAGGAACTGGACACCTACTTTTATGACCGTTGGAAAAACGCAGACGACAGGCAAAATGACAACCCGGGCAAGTGCGACGAGGACAGATTAGTGACGGAAAACCAACGAAATGCGAAATATCATGACTCACAGCATGCACCTAAGCAGTTCCCAGATTATATGAATCAGCAGGTTGTTTTAGGGTGGTGGTATACCGGTGGTTGGGTAGATATTCGAACGAGTTTATAGCGCGGGTTTTTACTCCTTTGCGTCGCAAATAGATGTGAATTTGTCCGCTTTAAACAGAGACACGCGCATCAAGTCGATGGGCAGCAACCATCCAAATGGTCGCGATATGGTTACAACAACCAGCAAGAACCAGCATACCAACCAGCGTACCAGCAAAGGGTCCACGATTTCCCTTTGGATGGAAGGTATCCTGATGAGGTTCCCGACCCCAGGGTTTACCCGAACGGCGGACAGTCTGTAAGATGGTCGCCAACGAAAAGGACTGCACGACCGAACCGGGCGGAGAGAGACTACCCTGGGGTCGAAATGGAGGTTAGGGTGGTGGAGGGTGACGGGCGCACTATAGATCGCGCGTAGATTAGTCTAGATTTACGCCATTTAGTTTGAAAACTCGGTTTGCCAGTCGCATGCACCGTCAGAATGGAACTCCGTCTGACGTCAAAATCAACTATATTTGCAACGACCTCAAACATTTGCCTAGGAAATTCACCGTATTATTTTGCTTTAGTGCTTTCCGGTTGTAATTTGTATTATTTTAATGACGTTTTTATTGACGGTTTGTGTGTTTTTATACTCCTGTTTTGTGGTATTTTTGCTGCTGTTTGCGAGAAGTCAACAAAAATGTAGTTAAAGGTTTATTTTCTGTGTTCATTTTCTCAACCTTTCTCTATATTGCAGCCACCGAACGAGAGCGGAAACTACGGGCAACAGTACTGGGGACGCAAGAGCACGAGGTACCCTCCGAACCCGTACCCCCCACATGACCACCCTGCCTTCCAGAATTACGGCTACGTCCCGGAGTACGGTGGTCCTATGCATTACCCACCGCACCAACACCACGAATACAACTCGCACCAGTTCGGCTTCCCACAAGGAGCCAATAACAGGGTAAGTTGATCCGATGACCCACATTAGCAGGTTTATGTAATACGTGACCGTGTTATTTATATTACATTTGTTTACCGGGCTAGGGTTCGAACATTTGATGAGCTCGTCAGAAAGACCATTTTTATATTAAAATCTGTATATGTATCGGTCGCGTTAACAGCTATACTACCGTACCTTTATATTACACTTGTTTAATAAGAAAGGTAACCAGAAAACTGTATCTAGCTTGGTTTATTGTGTGATAAGAGTTTTGTACGTAAATTTTCTTATCAGGGTGCATATGATAGAAGAGGTGGCGAACCGTGGATGAAAAAAGAGATGCCGACCTACGATTATAACAGGGTAGATAAGCACGTAATAGTTAGTTGCTTCGCTTTATTGCCTTTTAAAAATCTGCTAGAAAAGTAATTCTGGCTTTTGCAATAGCCCGATCCGAACAGCGCGATTGCCCAATATGACGGAGATCGTAGATTCGCATCAGGACGTGATCCGTACGGTGATAAGGCTGACACAGAATTAGAGTTTCCTAACCCTGGTCCACTTGTATCGCCGATTTCAAGGCAGGGCCGTAGACGGTTTCTTGAGAGTCGAGAGGGTTCTGTAAGTTTGTGGTGTTCAGTTGCGCGGTGGCGGGGTTTGTGTTATAAGGTTTTTATGCTCAATTGTTTATTACCGCGTACAGCGTTTCCGACGAGGACCGTACTACGAAGGCGATGCCGCGACAGAGCTACGCCGGGGAAGCCTGCCGTTGTCCCGGCGTCAAAGGAGGGAACTTGACGCTGTGAGCACGGTCGCAGAAGACGACGATGAAGTGTTTGCGTCGCCGTCGCCGAAAAGAAACACGGATCGAAACGAGGGTGCTGAAAACTTGAGGTGGGCGGAAGCACCGCGCACAGTGGCATTTAAAGATTACGGGGATCAGGAAACTGTCAGTCCTTCTAAAAAACGTGATCTTTCATCGCCTACAATAACCTCACCAAGGGTTCGCAATGCAGAACCGTTGTTCACACAAAACGAATTTCGCCCATTGCACAAAGAAAACGAAACTAACGACCAATTCACTCCTGATTATCAAAATAACAGAAAACCAGAAAGTGTGACGAACAGCAGAGCTATGGGATATACAAGTCCGTATATTGCGTCAAAGCAACCGCCACCATTAAGAGCTGAACATATCTCATCTGTAAAAGAGGACGGAAGCCCGAATGGTACACGATCTCCTGCCAGTCCGTGCATCTCGTTGGGCTCATCGGCGACATCAAGTGGGAAGCAGAGGAGGAGCGGGAGGAGCAGGAGCGGGAAGAGAGTTGCATTTGCGAGCAGAAATGATGCAGAGGAAGAGAGAGCATTTTCTCCGAAACGGGAGAAATTGGAGGACTTCCATAATGCTTATCAAGGATCAGACGAATACAATAATGTTCATTGCGAGAAAACTACACACCCACCTATGGCAACTATGATTAAGAACGATGTAAAAAATACACTGCAGTCACCAGATCTATTTAGACAAACACCTCTTGACCAAGAAACGACCCAAACCGAAAGCACAAAACACGACACTCAGGAAACGGTGAGTAAACAACCGGATGGTGGATGAATTGAAACCAGTCATTAAGTTGCATTTTTAAACATGACGCAAAATGTGTTGTCTGAACTCGGCTCGACTAAAATAACTCTAGTAACCCAACTGACCGTTGTTTTATTTCCCCTGTGCTGTCCCATCATAGAGAAAAATAGTAGACCATAATAGATTCCAACACAACTTTCGCTGAACTAACATATTTAAGTAAAATATCCAATTTAACTTTGTAGGTCCTGGATATGGATCACTCCAATAGAAGTCCTGATAATGAAAGACCCCCAGAAATGTCACAGAATAGGGACCCCACTATACACTTGGGCGATCTTGATTTTAGAAGTTGCAAATCAGCTTCCAATGCCCAGAATATGGTCTTTGCTGAAGAGGCCAAAAAAGACAGTGAAGTTTCAAGTACATCTGGAGAAGATGTAATGGATTCTGTACCTGAAGATTCAAAACTACCTATTGAAGTTGTCATAAATAGATCTCCAGCTAGTGAGCTATTGGACATACCAGTGGAACAAACGAATTTCGATGAACCTCAAACAGTGGATGAAGAGTTTTCACCAAGTGAAAAATCAAAGAGTTCACTTTGGCAACTTGCGAAGAATCTCCAAAAAAGAATGGGAACTAAACTTAACCTCTACAGAGAGAGAAGTAAAATGTCGAGCTTATCTTCCACGAGCGGTGAGGTTAAGGCTTCACCTGGTCCCATGTCACAGCAAGCGATACAGGAAACTGTGCAAACGGATAGCAAAGAAGTAAATGCTTCAGACAAGGAGGTAAATGAAGATTCACTAACGATCTGTTTAAACAAAGAGAATCTTGGTAAAGAAATGGACCATATAAAGCAAAAGAATCCTGATCAGCAGGAAGATTTGAAACATGAATTACAACATCCAGATAACTTTACTGAAAATTGTTCTGATAGTCTTACAAAAGGTGCAGAATTTCCTAGCTCTCCTACCCCTAGATTGATGGAATCTGAAATGCTAAATCAATCGACTCAAAATGCGAATGAATCCTCTGTTCCACTGAGTAAATCAAATGACATTTGTTCCTCTGGTTCCTCCATGCGCAACCAACACCTGAAGAGCGAAGGTTCGGATACCTTGAATAAAGAGGAGGAGAGAGAGGCAAAGGTGGATTGCATGGTTAGGGTGGCAGGGTCATGGGTGGTGAAGTCACACCAGGTCGATGCATGTTTTCATAACACGGTGGTTTAGTCATTGAGAAATCGATATATTTGTTTTGCCTCTTGTTCTTGGACATATGGTGGACATTTTCTTTAGCGCTTTCATCTCTTTTTTTAGTACATTTCCACATCTCATTCTGTAGAGCAAAATGCTTGATACATTTTGCAAATACACATTTTTTAACAGGTTGATCACACCTGAAATTATACTTCATGTTGCAACCTTTTAAATGCATCTGTTTTTTTCCATTATCAATGCATCACCTACAATTACATACATCATGTTTTTAATTATTTATTGATATTTGACTTTCATCTGCAGCATTTTTATGAAGAGGAGATGAAAATGGCAGAGCACAGAAGAAGAAATGAAGAGAAAACCAATCAACTTATTAAAGAGCAACAGCAGGTTTTAAAAGATTGCATAAAATCAAACAAAACATAAATTCTAATAGTTTATATAGGATACTCTTGTTTTTACCCATGAGTAAAGGGGACATTATAGCATGTAATTATCCGATTACTTGGTTACGGTCAGGTTACAAGAACTCTTTCAGTGTTTTAAATATGATGGACATTACTGTTGATTCTAACCCATTACCATTCAGTTCAGGCAACATCCATTAGCGGTGTTGCGTAAGAACAAAACTGACTAGCTTGTGGCACCCTGATAAACTTAACTGACAACCCGTAACATTCCACTTGGTAAAAGTATTGCCCTTGACATACCGCATTTGTGGATCAACAAACTTTGGATGGTTGGATGGATGCGTCATGTGTATCCTGAAGGGTGGTGAAAAAATATTTTTACACTGTTGTCCTTTGACTACTGCATGCACAATCAATATACAGAAGCTATTAGAGTGTGGTGGTTGACCTGGTGTGATAATACATCACATTAAATGGGGTAAAACTAAAAGCAGGAAAGCGGAAGGTGGGAAACTGCACACTGAAATAAAGATTAAGGCAGTTTTAAGGTTAGTTCTAGGTTGAGATTAGTGTTTAGGGCAGGGTTAAAATTAATTTCCGTAGTTTTGGTGAGCATTTTCACTCCTTCCCTCCTTCCCGCTTTCCCACCTTTTAGTGTTGCCATACCATCATCACCACAGCTACCCTTGTTCCCAGATGGAGGAGGAAATTGTAAACCTCCGGAGGATCCTGAGTGAAGAACTGAAGAGGCAGAAAGAAGGAAATGATGCTGGAGACAAATTCGATGAAAAGATCGCGGAGATCGAGAGGCAGCTGGATGATCTGGACAAGAAAATGACCAACACAAATGAAAGGTTAAAAGAAACAGAAATGGAAGGAGTTGAGCTAAAGAGACCAAGGGTAAAAGAACAATATTTCAATACTTTGTTTATTTATTTAATTATTTTAAGTGACATTATTTAGTTATGATTTCAGTTACTTGAGGTTAGTTTTACATTCAAATTATCCAACACAAATTTCCATCAAAGACCATGGTCGGTATAAAGTCATCAATTAGTATTTTCGTGGCAGCCAGGTTGCAAGTGACAAATAAATATTTCTGATAAAAATTGTAGAAAGAATAGTCTCTGTGATAACAGCCCAATTGGTGAAGTATTATTTGCTAGACGCTAAGTGTGTTGTTATATTTGGGTCTTTGTCTATGTGTACAAAATTAATCTTTTTGTTTTTTGATAATCTTTGATGAAATTCTTGCATATTTCCCCTCCAATACAGTTATAAAAAAACACAAAAAACTGAGTAAAATCAAAATGTGTTTTCTTCGGAATCGAAGGTAACCCTAAAATACCAAGTCATTCCTTAATTTTTCTGATGCCAATCATATTATTAGATAAACTATATTAAAGAGATATTTGCTGATTGTTAATTAAAATCTTGACCGATATTAACTTGAAGATTGCCTCTGGTGAAACGATGGACGAACTTCCCGGCAATGCCGCGTTATTTATCCTGGCTGACCCGAAGAATGGAACTGCTGCAGCACTTGCACAGGGTGGATACTGTGACAGCACGCAGGTACACGGGACTATGAACTTCTTATAACTGCAGATTGAATTGTCTCTTTGATATTTTAATTCAAAAAAATAACAAAAAAACTTCTTTATGTCAAGGTGATTCAGTATTACGTTTTGGTGTTAATATGTAAGATGTGATTTTTAAATCAATTCGTCATTCCAGTGGTAACTGTAACAATAAATGTCACAAAAATGGCAGAAAAACATGTAGCAAAACTGCAGTAATATGAGAAAATAGAATACTACTTTTTATACCTTGTGTAAGAAAAACATCTCTTTCCTATTTTCCCCGAGTTACTTCAGTGGTTTGAGATTTTGTTAACCAACGTCCTTGCTCAAAGAAGATTTAAACAAGAAATGTAAATAGTCAAGATTTTTGACCTTATGAACAAAACCATATAGTCAAAATAATTATTTGTAATGAGTATTAATTATGTAATGTTGCCATAATTTAAACTAACATACAAACTTTTTTTTTTTAAATTGCTTCCTAAAGTAAAGATAAGCAGTTTAGTTTACTTTTTAAAGAATAATCATTTTTTTATTTCAAAGGGCGAGGGCATGATCAACCG
>CH002653.1:1408820-1463787 GCA_000149265.1 Ciona savignyi | reverse complement strand
TTGCATCGACGTAAAAAAGCAGGACAAGATTGCCAAATATGGAACAAAAAAAATGGGACATCTCATGTCCAAAACATTTCTCCATATCAGCAATTGTATAAGGCACAAAAATCTCTTTAAAGCAGGAAGATAGGAAAGTCAGTATAAAGGATAGATTGCTGTGACAGGGCAGTGGCTAAAATAAAATATCTCTTTAAAATAGTACATTTAACTCCACGGAAAAAGGGCGAGGTGTACAGTTGTTTCCTGAGCTCGAAATCGACAAAATACATTGCATAAAAGATATATACGTATATATAGAGAAAGAGTGGCATTGGACACGCGAATAAAAGTGTTTTTAAAAACTGTGCAACCTGCAATAAAATGATTGCGCTGAAATGGGTTTTTAATTGCATTACATGGAAAGAGACACTGGAGATTGATTAGGCATCATATTATAGATGTTTTGGTAGGAGTCGATTTGGTTCGTTCGGTCCCTACTTTGAACAGGTCGTTTTATTAAGTGCATGGATGATGTTTGGTAATCATAGTTTTTGTACAAATTGAGGTCTATTGGTTCATTGGGTGAAACGCTTTTGGCCTGGTTTAAATCCGAACCCATCATGCCGTAACAGGAGTCGGAAAAAGTTGGATTTTGGAGGTTGAAGAGACTTGTGTCGTTTTCGGTCGACAGTGTGTTGATGGAAATCGGGGAGAGGAGTGATCCACCGGTGCCACTATCATCGCTGAAGCATTTCTGGACATTGTCGAATTGCTTCTTTTCACAGTGGGGGTTCGGTTGGACGCCGTAAAACCGATGGCGTTGTTTCTGCTGGGCATCAGGCTCATGGAGAGGCTGCATTTCGAAGTTTTGGTAGCCGTGCTCATAATTGGCAGTGTAGAATGAATCGAGCTCTGTGAATTCGTCTGATCGGATTCGTTTTGTGGGTGGAGATAGCATTGCCGTCCTTATGAGGTCTGGATGTTCGTTATACGCAGGGGGAGGGTAGGCGGGCACTTCAGGGACATAACTTCGCTTTTGTCCACCACGGTAGCTATTTCCGTTAAAGGCGAAATTTCCAGAAGGATCTGTCTGCTTGGCCATTTGCATAATGTCACTGCTGAACTGGGGAGCACTGGCACAGGATGAGTTAAGAGATTGATCGAAACCGTGATATGGATTTCTATGGCTCAGTTTCGCAATGCGACCTGCGTCTTCGACGGCACGTCCGTCCCTTCCGTGCACTTGGTTCACACTGAACATGTTGACTTGCTGAGGCATCATTTGGGGGGAGATGATGTGTTGGAATGCGTCAGGAAACGATTCGCTTCTTGATTTTTCCTTCAAGGCGGAGTTGCCTTTTCGTCGGATGTGACTGAACTGTTCTAAAGCAGTGGTGCGAACGCAATGATTCGTGTAACGTTTTGAAAGGGTTGAAGCAGCTGAAAAAGAACAGGACAATGTTAAAAATTAATACAAATCAATTATTTTGACAATCAAATACACCTTACAGCAAAAAAGGTATTTTAAAAATCAAATTACTAGTTTTTTAAACACAAAATGGTAAAAATTAAAAGGATAAAAGGACTAATACTATTGAAAGAGGCCCAAAACCACTAATTGTAATTTCAAAGTGTTTTTAATATCCCAGAAAAGATTGGTTAAAACTAAAAAAGATTCGTACTCGATATATTTGCCATCATTTGTTGAAGCGCTTTTTCTCCGATTGGGGCTTTCCCGTACCACATTGGGGATTCTGGGGTTGACTTCCTACGAGGCTGTTGAAAGAGTCTTGGCTGGAGAGCGTGCAATTTCTGGAGGTAGAACTCAAAGCTCTTAACAGGACACAACTCTCCTCCTGTCTCGTACATCCGAATCTGTGAAGAAATATTGAAGACTTAAAGAATGACTTTTTGAGGGCAATATTTGAATATGTGTAAAGTACAAGTGACCAGTACAAAGAAATGAGTATTTGGAGTGAATTGGGTTAAATTAAAAATCTATTAGTTTAAATAAACTTAAAATAAGCTATTGTAGTGTATTGTATATGAATGAGACGTTACTGCAATTTAGTAAAATCCATCAATCTACTGATTCAAGCGATGACTGGTAAGTGTCTTGCCCAAGCACACATCCAATCAGCTAGCGACCAGTTTTGAAACTACAACCCTTAGGCTTAAAAGCAAAACACTAACCCACCAGGCTATACGGTCAGACAATCGTTAAACGTATCCTTTTAAACGTCGCCTGAATTCAGTAGATAATTAGCACAAACAAAAATCAATATAAGAATGTACCTCATCCCCATCAGTTGGGGTCGTTCTAGCGATGTAACGCCTTCCATTTTGCTCCCGGAATATATCGAATGAATCTTTGCGGAGTTTCTCCTGCGATTCCGACCCTTTATGACAGAAGTGCAACGTCACTTCGAACCATACCTGGAAAATATTCAAAAAAACATTGAGATAAACGCAAGGTAATCTGGATAGAAAGGAATATTTATGTTTATTTCTGTAAATAGGAAATGCAGGGGGCGTTAACACACGCGCAATCGTCAGGTCACTTTGCACCAACTGTCGGGTTACCGAAGCTATTGAAGTCTGTTGTGTATGATTCAGATACACATTTTTACTTTAATTTGGGTGGAATCTATTAATCCGTTTAGTTCAGACAATGACCGTTAGTGCTTGGCCCAAAGACACAATCGACCAGCCAGTGACCAGTTTTGAATCTGCAACCCTTCGGCCAAAAGGAAACGCACTAACCCACTAAGACAATCAGTCGGACAATCTGACGATTGCTCCTGTGACAACGCCCCCTGCGTTTTCTTATTAACATGGATAAACATAATTCTCATATCATAAATATCAAAATATTCATTTTATAGTTAAGTTCTACTCCTTAACTACTTCCGTCAATCCCTCTTTAAGTTTTGATCCATTCACGGATATAAACCTGTTTATCCTATCCTTTCCCAGTGCCACATTCCATCAATATATACCAATATTAAAGCTAACTCTCAAAACGCACCTTTCTGAGCAACGACAAGGGATTCGACGTCCCGAGCACACCGGATTCGTACATTTTCCTCAAATCGTTGATCGAAATCGGCTGCTTATGTGTGATGGTGCGCCCTATACCCTTTAGGATCTTTAGTTGCTCTTCGAGTCGTTCGTTGGATGACCTTCAAAAAGAAATATCTGTTAATTCGACACCCGACGCCGGTTACGGAGCATTTTGTAATACTTAGATGAATCGTGACACCAAGATTAGGGTATTCTGCGAGGTATTACAGATCGAGAAATCGAGAAATCGAGAAATCTCGTAATTGGTCGCGCTTTACCGCACACTCTATTCTAGGCTTCATGTCGTATTAATTATTTTTTTGGTTTTAAAATAGGGTTTTTTACCAAGGTTTGGCGGCGGCTTTCGGTATATGTATTTATAGACTTTTTTAATTGGGTGTTTTAATGACATTTCGTTTTGCAGTCTTTTCTGTTTCTGTGTCGTGATTTGCTTGATTTGCCGTTTTAGGATAGGATATAAATGGCAAAACCAAGGGGATTTACACACGGGCAATCGTAAGATCACCTCGCGCCCACCGTCGGGTTACCGGAGCTATTGCAGTGTGTTGTGTATGATTTGCACGTTCCCTAAATTAAGTAGAACCCATTAATCCGCTGGGTTCATGACATGTCCGTTTAGTTTATAGTACCTTGTCCAATGACACAACCAACTACCTAGTAGAGTTTTTTTTAATATTGACCCCCCCAAAAACAAACTAAACTAAACTTAAACAAACCGCTACCTAAATCGGTCGTCTGTTACAATGTCGAATGTGACGCAATAAGGCTTTCCCTTCAGATGTTTGTTGATCATTGCTCTTAGATTGAAGAGACTGTTTCTTCCGTAATAATCTCCATTGGACTTCCGCACCTCCGACCAGAACCGAGCGAGTAGGAGGTTCAGTTCGTCCGCGTTCAGTCGTTCAAAGTCACCACCGGTGTTTGCTTCCACGCACCATGCTATAAGACAATAATAAATTACTTAAAATGTGAAAAACAACAATAATAAATTTCTTGAACTTACAGGAAAAGACGGCAAAACGAACACTAGTTGAAACACGTCATTAAAAAATAAGAGGATACAATTTAATATATAGCGGACGCGGCCGCCAAACCTAAGCGGAAAAACAATAATAAGCAAACAAAACTTAATTAGGACCAAAACAATATAATATAAAGCCCTGAAAAAGAGTGTGCGGTAAAGCGCGACCAGTACTGAGGGGGAGTCGGCTTTAGGAGAAGGTGTAAATTAGCAGATAACTTCGCATAGGTTTGGTTGTGCTGATTAGGCTGTAAAGTGGCTTAGTAAACTTGTAAAATAAATAATAATAACGTTCTTAAACTTAAAAAATTAACTGGGTAACTTTGTAAATACTTATGGTGTGCTATAGGTATATTGTAAAGAGGCTGAATTAAATCCACTATTTATCACTGGCCTTACAATCCGCATAAGCTTAGAAAGTCACCAACCATGTGAGCGCATTTAAACAACGTGCTATTTGGCAGCCAACGTCAAACCAACGTCAAACACAAAGTGGCGAAAGGCGCCGCGACGGAGCAATTAGAACGTCTGCGCTTACAGGGCCCGGTAACTTTGACCGATGGTGTAATACCTGGACAGTCGCTTCCGACACTGCGGCACGTCGAAGCCGCGAGCGACGTCGCGCAACTCAATCTGCTTACACACATATTTCAAACCGCTTTTCGCGGAAATGGGGATGCGTGTATATTGTCATACTTCGAAATGCGTGCGACAATTATCGCTGTCCGTGAAATGTAAAAGGCCAATATATAACATGCGGACTACTGCGGTGCCATGCATGCTGTGATATGGAGACGTTGTTTATCCTTGCAGCGATTAAAACACTAGGCTTAATACACTATTAATCCAACAATGCCCACTTATCCGTAAGTAGCATTATAAAAGATCACAATTTCGCGTATTTTGATTCGTTTTACCTGCATTTACGATAAGAAAAGGTTTTTACGGCGTTGCTTTGACAATGTGGGGGAAATTAAACCTACAATTACCGACGCTGCAAATCAAAACATCGTATTTGATCAACGCCGATCCGAAGCTTATAAACTCGCGACCCCCGGGCGCTATCATCGTTAGCTAATTATTGCAAGGCGAGAGGACACTTCTAAAATGCATCACGTTGCATAGAGCGGGCATGAGCATTATTGTTCCTTAATTACAGGTGCAATCTCCGAGCCGCCGTAACTGACAAAGCGAACAAATGAAAGGACTTGATAAGTGATCCCGCTTTACCGAAGATGCTAGCCAAAATAAGCTACCAGTTATGGAAAACAAACTGGGTCGAGAAATCTCATAATTCTCGAGATGACAAAGAACTGATAATTGTAGAACAAGCCGGTTGTTTGTTGTTTATCGAGCTTAAGCCACACTATCAAACCACGACATGTTTGTTGATATAACCAACCAGTTGAATTAAAATTAAAGCTTATAGTTGATTTAAATGTGATTTTGGGACCTATCATGTAATGAAAACCCTATAGAATTTATTTAAATCATAAACGTAAAAAGAGAGTATGGGATATGACCGAAAAAAATCATCACTGAGCCTACAGTGCGCAACGGTCATTTATAACGAAATATACCTCGTTGGAAACACTGTATAAAATAATAAATTATTAGAGGCACAATCGAGTGTATATAGATAAAACACATCACCGAACCAACACGAGTGTGCAGGGGTAGTTACAAAAAAAACGATAAACGTCGCTAACTAAGATTTAGATCAACGTTCAGTAATTTCCGACTAATTTGTTGACACCGAATAGCGAGGATTTCGCTTTAATAAACCACAGCGACGCAATTTGGCTATTTAACCGGCGACAAGTTCTAAAGACTTTCTAACAAATAATTACGCCGTGACCTTCACCTACGTTTACTTGCAATGGGCGACGGGTATACAAAGACACACGAGAACGGGTATTTACGTTACCAATCCCACGAGATTATGCGTTTTGGTTTGTTTGGGCGACAGGAAGAATATGTTTACGTTTCGGTCACCGAAGAATAACATTTCTGGTCAAGTATGACAGGAACTGAACACAAAAAAACATAACTTTCGTTGCGTACCGGGTATACTGGTTGTTTTCTACAGTAAATCATCTCCAGTACCGGTGGCATAAACAAATACTTGTATGAAATCACTGTCAGTATATTTATATATTCCAGATGATAGATCTTATTATTTTTTGCCGTCGTATATATATGGTACGTTGAAGATGAAAATTTACTCTAATTGCACCTAAAACCAATTTGCAAAAGCCCAAAGAATCGGCGTATAATCCATTTTAAGCGTTTTAAACACAAAACCAGTGTTCCTCCCGCAAGCAGAAACAATATGCAGAGACAATAATCACAACAAACTTACCTTTTAAAACCTTTACACCCCATTTTTCGTTATACGCTGTTTTTTTGCTCGCGTTTTTCACATCCAAGCTGAAAGGGTGATTTGCGTATTGCGCGGATGCGAACGTCTCTCCGCCGCCGTAGACATCATCGTCTCCGTTGTCGGTGTCCCTGCTCACAGTTCTCGCATCCGGGATCGCGCGGGAGCAGCTATCTTCCGACTCGATGGACGGGTAGGGCCGGTGTTTGGGTTCGATTTCGTTTGAATTGTTGTTGTTTAGGTTGGAGTGGGACTTTGGCGATGTTTTCACGTTTTGCAACGGGCAGCGAGATACGCGATGGGCGGTTTCGTGGTGGTGGCTTTCTTCTTTCACCGCGCTGTGTTTCGAACTCCGCCTTTGTGGCATTTGCGCGAGTGCTGGTTGGAATGAAGAAACGCTAGGAAGCTGTGTGGGGATAGAAACTGACGGTGGTGTGATGAACGCAGAATCCAAGTAACTACAGCTCTCAACCCCACTGTCGTTGCTCAAGCTTTGACCTCTTTCCCGCGCCTCTTTGCTTTTCGGGTTCTCTTTCACATTCGACCGGTCGGACAGGTTGGTTAGATTACCAACCCTCGAAGGATTCATCAGCGGTAGCTGTGCTTGGGCATGAGGTAGTGCGGAACAGTGGTTCTCCGTCCAGCAAATCCCGTTCCATTTTCGGTTGGTTGTCTTCAGAAGACGACTGGCTAGACGATCGGCCGCTGTCGCAGTTAAAGTTTAGCTGCGACGCGTGGTTTACGAGTTCAAAGTGGTTTGCTGCGTCATATGCACCGGATTGACCAAACATGAAATCATCAAAATCGAAACTTTCGTCAAATATGTTGCCATCAGGGTTGAAGAGAGGCGAGAGCGCGTTGCTGGCGGGAATCCGTTGACTTTGAGGCTGGAAACTGCCTGACATTTCTAAACAGAATATCGTTTTCAAGAGTATCAAATGGTGCAAGGAAAACACGCACAGGTTATTTTATATGGCCGCACGCTTTATACGATACGGTCGAACCTTTAAGCTAAAAATTGCAACATATTAATCATTTTACAGACGAAATCAGCATACCGCTGTTAAACAGGGCTGTGCAAACTATTATGCACCGGGTTAGGTAGAAACCTCATATCACTTTTACGAGCATGCAATATAAAACGAGAAGGTTTAATATTCACGAACCTCGAGGCAAGTTGCAGAGACCAGACGTCTCGTAGTTTGTATGGCCGCCCTTTGACACCAAGGTTACAGGATTCGAACCGCTTATATCTATAATTAAGGAATAAAAATTACCAAAAATATCGGGAAAATGGGATAATACTGACCGGCATAATTTTAATTAGAGTTATATTTCCCCGTTAACTAAGTATTTTTCAGCTTACCAATTTACATATTTAGATTTTATAAACGCGGTTTTCACCAGTCGCCATGGCAAAATTGACAGCTGTTGAAGAACGGAAACTGACCGTGGCACGAAATTGGAGTTGTACTTTGCATTATTTTCCACTACTTTCGCTCGACTGAAGTGGTTTCACAATTGCGAGATGTCCGCTCATAATGACCGTTATTATCGCACCGGTATATCTCGACTTTCGACGGATGTGTCGTAATGAGCTCACGTTCGGAAAAAATCATCTCGAAACAAGCCCTACTACACCCTACCACACATAACTATTGTACATTATGTCGCATGTGTGCTATTGTCGCAACTTTATATTGGGACCTTTGTGTGGAAATCACAATTTCCTGGTAAGCTACACGTCTGCGGTGTTTGTATCAAAATAAACGACTCGTGTCCAACTTGGCAACCACAAAACTGCGGTTTTGCGACAAAGCAAAAGACTTAATCGCTTTTTCAATCGCTTAATATGGCATTAATGCAACTTGCCCTTTTTGATTCCAGTAAAACCGCGGTTAACAAAATCACAGGCGGTGTCACTGCACACCTTTCCCCAGGCAGAACTGGATTCTTAGACGAATCGCTACCTGGTATTGTCTCGGTGAGGTTTCACTGCATGACTAATACTCAGCGGAAAACACTTTCGGATAAAAAAACGTAGAGAGGAATAACTAGAAATAGAGCTGGGCATACCTTGGATCCCTGTACTGGCAAATCCATTGTCAGAGTCGAACGATAATCGAACTGGCTTAGCGAATTCTTGAAAGTTATAACCCTCGATCATGTTTCCTGCAAATTTCTGGTTGCCTACCAGTCGATTGCTGTTTGCGTATATAGTTGCGTAGTTCGGCGACAAGCTGTTTGCAGCGTCCACGCTAGTTTGGTCGCAAATCGGTTTCCCGGCCATTTCCAAGCCTGCAACTGCCTCAGGTTCACTCCTCGAAGCGTGGTCTCCGTGCATCTTGCGAGTACGTGATTGTTCCAACGTCACCCGCGTAATGCCGACAGATCAGCTGATTTGAAATTGCAGTAGCTTTCTTGGAGCAACAATTCAGATTACTTGGTGGCCTGATACATGGTTATTCTTCTACCGACCAAAAGGACTAATAGACCGAAACCTGTACACTATGGAATAGTTTGGGTTAATTAAAAAAATACATGACAGTTTTCTTACCACAATGTTTATAATTATGAAGACTTGAAATAAAACTAAAAAAAGGTAACGCGATTTAATGTCAGATTATCTATCAGAGGCCACTTTATAAAATTGTACAGTCTCGCTTATGAATGATTCGTTAAAATGGAACAAATTTATTCCTTAACGTCTCAATATATAAAGTGATATATTTTATTCATTTTTTTACTCAGACTGCCTTTCTATTATCGTGCCTGTATTTTGAGATAAATAATATTCAGGCCTCTGCGTTTCGTTTTTATACGAGAGCCACTAGAGTTTAAATAACCTTGTTGTCGTCACACGTGCAGCAGAAGAATGACCAGTCCACCTAATATCTACCAACTATTCCGCTGCGGTGAATTCCAAGAACTACTACGGCACCTGAGAGAGGAAAAAAGAAAGTAATAACAAACTCTCTCGCAGACGTCGCCGCTCTCACCGACGAGGGCGAGAGATAATGATAACATCACAAAATGTCCTGAAGGTAATCTAGTAAATACATGTTGCTTTGCACAAATCGGTGCGCGAAAAACGGCGGGAATACGAATGCGACGGTTGGTAAGCTGCAAATGTTGCTAATTGCGAGGTTGATGCGACCGAAATGCAAGCAAAGTGCCAGGAGAACGACAGTAAAGTGCAAGTACATGATAACCCCCTACACTCTACCACTTAATATGTAATTGCTGTGTTAGTGATATGCTAATCTACTTGTCCGTTTTTAGGGGAAGTGGCCACATGCAATTTGCAATTTAAATCAAGTAAAAGCGACACGTTTCCAAGAACATTTTGCTTGTAATAACCACCCCGTATCTTCCAGCCGCATGCAGCCTTGATCGACCAGCAGACGTTTTCTGAAGCTACCGGTCGGTGATTAATTTCAATTTCACACAAAACCTTGTTTTCCTTCGTCGTGCCAACTTAATAACAAAGAACTTGCAGCGGCCTTGCGTTGTCTGTACCGTTTTATCGTGAAGCTTCTCTTCAATTGAAAAGGCAATAAATTCAACAGTGCGGTGGGTATCAATTAACTGTATAGAACGGATGACACCTACAGCCGTAACGTTTGCGTTTATATTTCTGCTAAACAAAAATAATATTAAGTTACTTTCCTTAAAGTATCACCATCAGAATTCCCTTTTAATGTTTAATATTTTCGCTTATTCAGTGTCTTGAATTTTCAAGTCGGATATTTATTGAAATTTAGATCGTTAAATAAATAACTGTTCAGATTCACAGTCGAATATCTTGCGGACATTAAACCCACTTGAACTGCAATAAAACTTTGAAAGTACGACTTTCTAATGAAACTGTATGACATAACACAAATTCTATATTTAGTTCATGCGCTGATAAATAACACAATCATTAAGTCAGGCAAAGTTCGAATACATAAACTGGAAGAACAATCCAGTTAAAACTGTCGACTAAGCGCGGCGAATTTATGAGTCGCATTTGAAATGTGATTGGCGGTTTATTTTATGCAAATCAATCAACGGTTATTCTAACTATTGACGTAAAATATATCATATGTCATGCGTGTATTTAGATTTACGAATTCATTCTTTTTCGTAAATAAGCTTAGATTTAGATTGAGTAATAATATATATTATAACGTTTTGAAAGTATATTGAATGACAATAACTGTGTAGCATGGTAAATGACTTTTATGAACGGGACATAGGATATTAGATATACGACATGGATTAATGTTTTATTCCTGAATGGGGAAAACGTAGTGGCGTTATAAAAGAGTAATACGTCAGTTTACCTTGTGCCTACTGTCTGGTCACCGGAATTATTTTGGTGTTATAAATATATATTGTTACAAGCTTAAAACTTTTAGCCCATTTATCCACTGGATTTAGATAACTTCCGCTAAATTGCCTTGCCCAAAGAGCTGTAACGCCCGGTGTAAGGCACATGAAGCCTTCGTTGCTAAAAGTGGTTCTTCTGGTTAAGATATTTTTGTTAGGATTAAATTTTTCTCCCACAGCCAGCTAGAAATACACGCGTTTAAGTTTATTTAAAGCAAATCGGTTGTTTATTTAAAAATATATTTTTGTTCAGAGGTTGGAAAAACCTTGCGCATGCGCATTGGAGACCTGAGTTATAAGCGTGAACTTGTGTTTTGTTAGTGTCAGTATGGTTGCCTACCTAACCAAAATGCAGTTTCCATTTTCCAATTCACCTGAATGTTATATTTTTAAAAGTGTATGATGCATAAAAAACATGAATAAGTTATTGTGAAACTACATCTTTAATATACAATTACATAAGCAGCAAAGCAGCCTATTATGTAATAATACTGTAAATAAATACCATAGTTAATCATGCAGAATTATCAAAGTACTAGATTAGGATCTAACAGAGGGTTTTATGACATTAAGGTTTTCCCCGTGAATACAGAAACAACTTGAAACCAGTTTTGAACCACACAATTAAACAGCATGTATATTATGAGGCTAAATAAAAGCTTATTTTCGCCTCAATTTGGGGAAGTTTTTATTCCAAAATGCGTAATAGTAAAGCATACAACAACCAATTTGCCTAAAATAAAACCGGTATTTTTTTATTTATAAAAAAATATTGGCAGAAATAACCTAATAAGAAATTTTGTTTTGACACAAACGGACCGATCGTATCAACAAGTGCCTTGCACAGAGCTTGTTAGTTGTGGTCCAGATCGAACTTCTTATATTAAAGTCGTGATCTGAAATTAGATTCTAAAGCAGCAGCGCTGTTCAAGAGTTACTCTAAACCACTTTTGTCTGGTCGTTACTGTTATTGCCATGGAAACCATGTAACTGAAACAACTTCTCAAAATGGCTAGACCGCATTGTTACGCAAGTTACCTATAGCAGGGGAAATTACATCAAAGGTAAAATGGTCGTCGCAGGGAAAATGCATTGCAATAAGGGTTCGCGTGGTTCCGCGACGGCTTAGTTCGTCGTTTTAAGATGTCGCCACAAACTTGTGTTGTATTCGTGCGGCTCCTTACATACTTGAGGTTTCAAAATTGGCTTTGGATCTAAACAAAATTTAGAACCATTGCGAAAAAAATTGTCCCTTCAAGTTGCCACATTGTTTGTTTGTCAATTGTAGCGCTGAAAACTAATGTAAGGTGTCAGACAAATGTCCCTAATTAGTTATTATGGCCAATCTATTCGATCCTAAAAATGATTGACACCAAAATGTTGACCATAGTGTCACATAAAACTAAAAATTACTAACTGGCCGTAGCGCAGTCAACGTCCTCACGGCGTTGCGGAAAAAACAATATACTATTTGCTATAAATCGTTGTTGTTTCACGTATGTGTGAATATTCCTATAAAAGAGGTTTACGAGAATTTAAAAAAAAAATCAAGTTGATATTCAGGAGCAGAATTGGTTTAAACAAACAAATCGTACCCTGCCCCACAGGTATGGGCAGAATGGTTGTTGTACAGTTGTACACAAAATGATCACGCCTCCCTGCTCGGTAATGTATACATGTCCAAACACGTTTAAAGGCCAATAACTCGAATAGTTGAAAACGCTATGGCCAAACAACGTTAGAGGTGTAGGGTGGCAACATATATATACAACGTACCGGCGATAAGCAAAAATAACTAGAATATATACTGTACCATAAGGCGACGACGCCCCAAAAGTTAAAGGCGATGTCGCCTATGTCCTGTGTGGTTTAAAAATATGTTCTTTTTTAATTTCGGGTTATTTTAAATGAACTGAACGACAGCCGCTTGCTAATCGCAAATTAACTTATTATAGCTAAGGAAACTTTTGGAGGGTTGGAACGTTATGTCTCGGATCGGTAAACCTAAAACGAACCATGGCAAAGTTTAGGTAAGGTTAATACGCGCAGTTACGTTTCCGGGTTGAGTTTTCAAGCGTAAGGCGTTATAATAAGTGCCCACAACCCTCAGCAGTGACAAAAGTACGGTGGTGTGACCAAATGGTTAACGCGACCAGTACATATACAGACTCTTATACAAAAAATGGTCCTGGTGACTAGCCCATTATGGTTTCGAAACTTGGCTCAGTAAGAAATAATAGAAAAAAAGCAATTACAATACGATACAGTTGAATCGTGTTTATTGGATTAGTTAGTTAGGTTTATAAACTTAAAAATTAATCGACGTTTAGATAATATATTTTTGGTAATGTTAGCTATCATTGTTTTTGATTTCAAGTACCATATAAAAAGAATTTTACTTAAAAATAATTGTATAATATTTTATATATAATATATAAAAAGGTTTTCGGATAATGAAAATAAAATATTTAATAAGCTCGCATCGATCGTTGTGATTGTTATTATGTACGCATATGACGTAGATGTAAGAATACAGTTTTCGCAAGCGAGGGCAATAAGTTTCTGGAACTTGGTAACAAAATGCTCCGGTAACCATTTTATTTATTACTAATTCTAAATTGTCAAATATGCAAAGTTTCCTACTGATTAAATATAGACGTGTCAAATGTTGGCCTGCATCATTTTTTATTATACAACAGTGGGCATAACACAAACATAGCTGGTAACTCAACCTCAACCAATAGGTGATGATCTTATAATAATATTAAGTCATCATTTCCGATTTAACTGTCGCCTATAAGGTCTATTTTTCTTCATCTACCAGTACAAAATTATTGCATTTCGTTGCAAGACCGTTTTAAAAATAGATCAGAAAAGTGTCTCAAACATGTGTTAACCTTCATTATTTGTAAATCTGATCTTAATTGTACGCTATATGTTTCCTCGAGCAGGAACAGGGGTTTCCGATTTAACAATTTAAACTTAATATTCATGTTCTATGAACAAAGTATTTGTGTTTTCCCCAAAAACCAACAATAGCCCCCCCAAAAAAAAAATATACCATATCTTTGCTAAAATCTCTTGGGCGTGACAAATTATAATATGGGTCCCTGTCGAAATTAATATCTCGCAACTAGAAAGAACCTTTTTATTCCTCGCAACTTGCAACAACCTTTTTATTCCATGACCCATCATGATGGGGTCTCCGTATTTGGGCTTTCTATGGTAGCGGCTTAGAGACAAAAGTTTTTGTTGAGGTGTGGTGTTTCAAAAAGCAAAACCAAATGAAAGCTTGATAAAAACATATGTTTGTTGATTGTAGAATGGCTGTTTTAGTGTAAAAGAGTTACAAGGAGGGGTGATGAAAATTATTTACTTTCACTTACGGTATTGCTACTTTTTAATATGCAATCTAAATATTTTACGTGAAAAGACTTACAATGGCAAATAAAACAACGATTGATATATAGCAATTTATTTTATGTATTTCTTAAACATCAATTGGGTAATTTGTTAAGAAAATAGTTTTAATGTACAAAGGGCACTATGGCTAAAGTCTATTACAAAATTCAATATTTTATTAAGTTTCTGAAAGAATCTTTCGATCAGTGGATTCTGGAACCTGCCGTCCCCTTTTTGCATTCCTTAGATAGAAAAACTATGCCCCGTTAAATTAAATATCACATTTCAAAACGGTTATGTGGCCGAATAGTTTACTCGACCGATTCATGTACCGTTTATCTTAAAAAAACAGCTTAGTGATGAGCCCAACTTGGGTTCGAAACTTACCTCAGCAAAAAAAGGATCAAATCTGTTGTCTTTAAGTTAACATATTTTTTTAGTATGGTCGAAATAGCCAACCAATATTAATTTCAACACTGGCGATCATAATATACTGTGCCAAAATGACACACACATGCATACGTCAGCCTATTACTATACCAACGCATTGAAATTAATCCGCAGGGCATTGGTTATTCCTAAACGACAATTTTAATGAACTTGCAAATGCGTCATTACCGAAGGAACAGAAATATACTGCGGACGACTAGACAGGATATTAAATAAAAAGCTGCTACTATAAAGAAGAGGAATATTCCAACGGAATGTCATTATATCCTTGAGTATACGGAACAAGGCAAGACTTTAGTGTCAACCTTCAGAATAATAACACCAGAGTAATCAGGAAAAATCGTGGCGTAAGTTCTTATAAATATATATTCAGATTGTGTATTTAATTTTTTAGACAGATACTTATTGTATACACGTGCTGTAAAAATCGACAGCGGTTTTTCTGGGTGATGACTTTCAGTTTACCCAGTACCTTGGTTATCACTGTGTGTCCTTTATGCGACGTCCTTTCGGCGGGCAAAACTAAAAAGAGGGAAAGCGGAAAGGAGGGAACACGCTTACCAAAATGAAGATTATGACGTTAGAGTTAGTTTTAAACATGGTGTTGGAGTTAGGGTTAGTTGTTGGGTTAAGATTAGTGTTTAGGGCAGGGTTTAAATTAGTTTTCGTAATTTGATTAAGCAGTTTTCCTCATTCGGCTGCATGCAGACTGTCGACGTTTTTACAAATTAAGTTACCTAAGTCAAGTTATATTACATTATTATGCTGTTTTTGTTTTTTTTACCGAGCCAAGTTTCGAACCATCATGGGCTCATAACTAGGACCGTTTTTGTATAATATACGGTAAATATATCTCTCGCGTTAACTATTAGGCCACACGATCGTACTGATTCGGTAACATGTTTTTTTAATGTTATATTTTTAGCGAGCCAAGTTTCGAAACTATTATGGGCTCGTCGCTGGGAACTTTTTTGTACAGTAGTCGTTATAAGTATCGGTGGCGTTCACCATTGGGCCACCCGACTGTGCGATACAGTAATATGTAATCTTTTTATTCTTTTTTTTTTACCAAGCCAAGTTTCGAACCCATGGTAGTCTCGTCACCAGAACCGTTTTTTCTATAATAATCGGTATACGTGTCGGTCGCGCTAACCATTCGGTCACACGACCGTACCATACAGTAGCATGTGTTAAAATAGCTCTGTACTAGATCTCTTTAGCGCCATCTTACGATGATGTGCGCGCTTTGTTTCTTGACAACAATACACCGTCGTACGGTCGCTGTGGCCGAATTGTAAATGCGACCGATACATAAAGCGATTTATACAAAAAACGGTCTTAATGACGAGCCCATCGTGGGTTCGAAATTAACCCAATAAAAAAAAAACAGATAAGAAAAAAATAACACAAGGTTTTGTTATGATTGTCGATTTGAAATATGTCGGGCCATATGCGGTTTAGGATGGATATCGAACCCTGTCGTTCTGGCCATAAAATCCGTTCTTAGCCACGACTTTAAAACTTACATTTCCGTCGTAATCAAATTTCCTTTGTTGACCACTCTGTCTGCTCGCTTTATCCAGAAAAGAGTAAGAAGGCTATAACGAGGAAATTTCTTGATTCGATCTTTATCGGGATTAGTTTCTGCGTGGTTACTTACTGTGGGCGGCAGTAAACCGACGTTGCATTTCTACGGTTGTGTGGCCGAACGGTATACGCGATGGACTCTTACAGCAAACGGCGAATAATCTGGCGGGATCAAAACCAGGTCCGCAAGAAACTTTGCAAGTGGATTCTAATAGAGAATGAGCAAAAATGTGTTAAACTATTATTTATTTATTCTTTTTTTTTTTTTTTTATATTTAAAGTTAAAGTAATACTTCACCTTGATATTAGTCAAATAAAACAGAATGCATTTTATATTCCATCACTACAATCCGAACACCGTTGAACAAAGATAACGATCTTATCCAATACCGCAAACACATGTACCTGTTAGAGTTGTATATAAAAACAGTTTATCTTATTGTGTAAGGGGATTAATCGCCGGATTTTTTAAAGCCCACAGCTTAGTTGCAGTGTAGTTTAAACTGTATTGCAAAGACGTTGCTTTCGTTGATAAATTTTAACCAACTAGCAAAGCTTTAACAACGTCCGCTAAGGGACTTGCTCGAAACACAACAAACTTGCATGTGCTTTTGATTAAATGACCCATGACCGACATTTTTCGAATCCATATTAGGACCGTCATACTAGGACCATGTATTTGTCTCGTTAACTTTCGGCCACACGACCGTACGACCCATGACCTATTCGCTAAGGGTCCAGCACAATAGATCTCAGCTGTTGTCTCGCGTGAGTCACCAACGTATTTGTAAGCGAAATGGGGAAACGCTAAAGGAAGGGAAGCGGGAAGGAGGGAAGGGGGGAAGGAGGGAAACTGTTCACCACAACTATGGGAATTAATTTTAACCCTTCTCTAAACACTAATATCAACCACACAACTATCCCTAACTCTAACCCCATGTTTAAAATTAACTCTATTGTCATAAATAACTCTAAAGTCCGGCCCGGTGGTCTAGCGGTTAAGTGCGTCGCCTTTCAATCGAAAGGTTGCAGGTGCGAAACTGGTCGCTAGCTGGTCGGTTGTGTCCTTGGGCAAGGCACTTTACGGACATTGCCTGAACCCAGCGGATTAATGGGTTCTACAAAATTGAAGGAACGTGTTTATCATATACAACACACTGCAATAGTTCCGGTAACCCGACGATGGGCGCGAGGTGATCTGACGATTGCCCGTGTGATAACTCCCTAGGTTTTCCCATTAACGGGGATAAACATGAATATCCTATCCTAATCTTCATTTTAGTGTGCAGTTTTCCCACTTCCCGCCTTCCGGCTGTTTCCCCTTTTGTTTTCCCAAGCGAAATATGTTTCCACAAGTGGTGTTTGGGTTTACTGCTTTAAGCCGATGTTGTGTTGCAACAATCAGATTTCAACCCTGATTAAATGACGTGACTAGTAAAAATACATATTAATTATGTAAGATTAAGCATAACAAAATGTGGATACAAAAAAACATTTTATTTTTGGTCAGAAAAGGTTATTTTCGTTGAAAGGTTATTATTGGTTTCTAATTAAGAAAACCTGTTGGGTTTGCATGTTGTAAATTGATAATAATACCTATAGATATTATGACCAAAGACCACAACTATTTATAAAACACATATTGATTGCCTTTACGCGACAGTGCAAACATAACCACACTCTCTATATTTGTTACACGGCGTATACAGTTTATTTTCTGCAAGTAACGGGTTAGCGTGTTACCATACCAAACTTGTTATCCATTTTTACTTTATAAGTATTCTTATGTTAAATTCGTTCATGTCTCGACCATGCTATTAAACATCCATAACATTTTTAATCCGATTGTTAAATTGTTGTTTCTGCAGGCATAAACTATAATAATTTTTTAAGTTACCAACCCAAACTTTTTATTTATGTGAAGTTTAAGCAGCATATTTGCTGATGTAAAACATGTTTTGTCAAATTCCTTTATTAGTAAATATCAGGGCTTTAAAATATTGGTCATTTTTTTGGTGGCGTAATTGGGGATTTTTGAAAAATAGTTACAGATTTTCGATTTTCGTTCGTCTTGGATTTCTTTTTCGAGTTGGGTTGGTTTGTCATGGTCCTTTAACGGTTTTATATCAATAATAGTTTGTTACATTTATAGTATATATTTTAGGGAAATTCTAGGGTAAAAAGTGTTTATGCTAGTTTTTGTAGTATATCTGTACAAGTTCCATTTAAAAATCGAGTGAAATTTCGTACATGTATACTTTCTCATTTCGTAGTATAAGTTTCATTAAAATGTAATATATTGTCCGTTCGAACCTGGATAAATTGGCAAACCAATTTCTTGCTTGGCCCAGTGGTGTGCACAAAAAAAGAAAACCGTGGCACACGGATTCTGTCGAAGGGTAACGTTAAACCCCCCTGGCGTTTATACCCCGTGGATGTACATACGAGTATGGTATTCTAATTTTCAATATTTATTTTTTTCTTGATTGTTCTAAAAGTCGTTTTGCAAAATAAACGAATGTGACCTTTTTTACCAGAATAAGATTCGAACTTAAAACGGGTTAGCCCCAAAGACTGTTTTTTTTTTGTATAAAATTGACAGATGTATCGATCTGGTTAGCCCCACTTCTGTGAAATTTTAACCGGGTGAAATTTTAAGGCAATGGTGGGCTCGTTGCCAAGACCGTTTATAGAATTGGTATAAGCATCGTTCGGGTTAACCATTCGGTAAAAATGCCGTTTATCTTTTTGGGGGTTGTTAAGCCAAAAAAAAGCTAAATTGTGCACTTAGTGCGAGTTGGTGGTCTTAATTTGACTGTTTCTTACTGGGCTATGTTTCAACTTATGGTGAGTTCGTTACTAAGTCCGTTTTTTCTTTACAATGAAGTATATGCATCGACTCGTTTTTTCGGCCACATGACCGTACCTGACCATTCGGTCACACTACGGCACCTAGATGCCAGCCGTACAACACCTGACGTTTAGTTGCCATTACTCAGCTGCTTAATTGATTTCGAGCTCTCGATCATTAAAATAAATAAAAAAACAAAGTTGAAATTAATTAGGAAGCGGAATTTGATTGTGGTGTGATTTGTGTGGTGGAAATTAGTGGTGTGGGAGTTTGTGTGTTATATGTGTGAAATCGCAGGGTTGGTGAAGTGCATACTTCAGCTACACATCACGACCTGTCAGTCTTACCATTAAGGATTTTCTAATAACCATTATTATGCTTATTGAGAGCTACTCCTACAGGTGTACAATGCCGAATACGTGCATTACATATAAAGGCATATGCGTGATCGATAATATTCGTTCAATTAAAAACACAAAGGTTTATTTTGACATTCAAGTAACATCAATCTAAATGTATTGTAAACCTGGCTATTTGGACAGGAATGTTGGATTTTGTGGTACAAAAAGGTCAAGCGAGTTTATTGTGGTTTATTTTTTGTGTACCCTCTATTGAATGCCAATGTCATGAAATGTAATGAGGCATATGGCACAGTTATTCAGTTGGTATAATAAAGGTGTTACCTACGTCAATGATTGCGAAATTGCCAGATGTCGAAAATAACGGGGGGTCTTTATACCGGCCCGGTGACGTTTACAACCGGATGGTATGAGAAAATTAATTGTTTTAAATCTGAACTGAATAATCCATCAATATCCTATACAAGCAATGACAGTGATGCCTGTCCTTTCTTTTTTGTTGATTTCTGAGGAAATTTTACATAACGAAAGTACATTGGCGAAATTAAAACGGATGGGCAGTGGCAAATTTAGTAAATTTTAGTTTATTTTGCGTTAACGTCGATATCTTTGAATGGGAAAGGGAGATTTACTTCAAAAATTAAACATGTATAATATGAATCAGAAAACATAACTAGATAACTAGAATTAAAACAACCCTGTTTACCTCAGAAAAAGTCCTTGTATTTTATTATGCAGAATTTGCATAGTAGCTACATGGTTGCCCGTGCTGATTAAGGGGCAACACTAAAAGGAGGGAACGCGGGATAAGGAGGGTAGGAGGGAAACTGCTTACATAAACTATGGAAAAAATTTTAACCCTACCCTTAACACCACGCTCAACCCCAGAACTAACCTTAACTCCAACCACATGTTTAAAACTAACTAATATATTCAGTTTAGTGTGCAGTTTCCCTCCCACTATCCTTCCCGCTTTCCCTCCTTTTAGTTTTCCATAATTTAGTTTTCAATCAAAGCGCACCGCGAATTGTGCGGTAAAGTGGTGTTCACATGGTCGGGAGCCAACAATTGAATTCCAATGACCAACCGCTGAGGGATTTCTTGTATTCTATCACGTCCGCGTTGCGGTTAATGTCGCCATGATTCAAACTTGGGAACAGACCTGCTGCCTCACTCAGCTTTAAGCCCGTCGGGATAGAGGGCAAATGCGGTATTGTGTTAATTAATTGGCCACCGTGGGACTCACGATTACTATACGACTTTATAGTTTAATGCAGCTGGTAACGAGACCTGGAAGATAGCATTAGCTCATCGTGCGTATATAGCAATAACATCTCATAATAAAGTTCGCATAACTACGGCCCTCGGCTTGCCGGTGACCTTTTACGTGACTTGAACCAACTGATAGTTCATATATTGTTTATTTCTGGCACATCAATAGCTACAAAACAAATTTAATATCCAGTATAAATGCAATAATACGATATTATGGTCTGTGCTGTCTAATATGCCCGTCCGTCGAGCAGAACCAGGTCAAGGGTTCAGGCATTTGGATTCCTAATGTTACCGTTGCGGTTATTTTACTATATTGTCAAAATGAAGTTGCTGAACTAACTGAATCGATCGCAAGTAATTTCAATACTACAGCGTCTCGCGGGGCGCGGACATAACTGGCGCATGCGCATATAGGTATGACAGGTCATGAGTCGAAATCTGTGGACACGGGTCAATCGTTATGAGGACTCTTGAGCATCCATACCACAGTACTATACTTCAGTTTTAAATTCATATGCGCCGAGGTGGACTTAACTCCAGGAATACATGTACAACGTCCGGTGAATTATGACAAATATTAATATAATGCTACCAGCTGTCAAAGAAAGCGAAAGTATAGGAGCAATGCAGGGCACATTTATTATACGTTTTCGTTAATAACCTGCAGGTGAAAAGAAGCCAGATGGAACTTAAATTGGATTGCAAATTGGAGTGGTACAGCAAAACATTTTACACCATACACGATTGTTTTTTTTTAGGTCAATTGGTAAGTTTATAGTCAAAAACACATTGCCAGTCTTTTACCCAGCAGTTTCAAAGCTACTAAATTATTCTTACAGGCCGCATATTTAGCCAAAAATATTGAGGCACAGTTATAAAATCGTTTTCTAAGCGACTGACGTCATTCTAAATTCGTCGGTTGCACTCTCTTCAGATTATAATTAGGCTATGTTGGTTACGATCAGCCTAAGCGCTAAATAATGTAATGCGTAGTGCCTCTGGGTAAGATTACCCAAAGTGGGACGTCGTTCGATGTGTGCCTTACAAAAACACGCTTCTTTCTCTTACAGCGTGTTGCCAAAGTCGCTTCACTTCGTGTAATTTTCATTGCTTCAAGCGCACAGACGCTATGCATCAACATTAGTATGTGGTAGAGAACTTAGCAATTTGTATTCTTAATTGGCTGGTTGTGGTTAGTTACATGAGATTAAATAGTTACTTGTTGTTTTGCCGATTATATATAAACGGAGGGACAATTTCGTTATTGTTTTTATGGCGATCGAAGTTGCGTTATTACTATTGACGGAATATGCAATTATCATAAGTATAATATAAAAGCTCCCTATGGTAAACGGACTTACGATGATTAGAGCGTTTCAGGCAAGTTGGTTTAGACGTTTACCTTGACTTAAGGTAATGGATATAACTTCGATTATTCCAACTATCGACGTTAGTCTTGACTGATAGGCTTTGGATGTATACGCCGCAGCCAACTGTCCAAACAGATAGAAATTGTTGGATGGATCGGTGCATGGCAATTGATTATCTGACAATCCGTAAGTCAGTTTTCATTTAAAATAGTAGATCTATCGTTCCCGGCCAAGGAGATTTTTTACCCGGCAATTTTCGTCGCGTGTTTTCAATTCTGTCCTGTCAGTTAGTGTCAGGTATTGTCAAGCGGGAAAATAGATCCAATAGTTTTAATTTTTTTATCGAAAGTGCCGGGCAAAAAAGAAAAGTGTGATTTCATTATCATTTTGGCCGATCACAACAATATCTTAATAAAGACCCCAATTCGCCAGAAACTAATTGAAAAAGCCAAAAAGCGGAAACAGTAGGATGAATGAGGGAATTAGCATTTTAATTCGACACATATTTGGCAGTTGCAGTGTGTGAACTAGCACATTTCACTGTGGTCCGTTGGCGACGTCAATGCCCAAACCTGTGTTTACTTATAGGTGAGCCGTGCGTATGAAAAATTAATTTTTAGGTAACCGTTTAATTAATATATCAGGCCTTAATTAATTTCGAAAGCATAACGCTGCCTATGGGATTTGTGTGCCCAATCGAGGCAGCAATATTAATGTGCATAAGATATCGAATTATAAACCTCAGGTTCTATTTGCGGGGCCAAAAGAAATTTCGCCATGAGAAAGGCAATATCGACTCGCCTTTTTCCGCCCTCTGCCATTTAAGTATTCGAAATGCGGCCCGAAGAAATTGCATCGCAACGCAACGTAATAAGGCAGTATTGGTGGAATTATTATGGAAAAGCTGTTTCGACAAATAGGATCAATTCAACCCTGTAAATATTTTCACAGCGATTTCAAGTCCAGGTTCTAAGTCTCGCACGTATGCATCGGTTGTGGTGATTTTTACACCCGTGTGCTGGGAAAGCGGCAGTCATCTCGGGTAATCGTCAGATCAACAGCTAGTTCTGTATCAATGTAGGCTCACCTCGCTTCACATTGATGCTACAGGACAATGTATAGCTATGAAAGGATATATGGATTTTGTTTCATTCTTAATCAAATACTTTAAATAAAATATATTTTTCTTAGCACAGTAAGAAGTATGACCTTCCGCATTTAAAGAAATATTCATCTAACCTTATTAGCCCCCACCCTATTTTGCTGCTATACCACAAAGGAAAGATAAAATGAGAAACATGCTGTAATAGCACATAAAAAAGTTAGATTTTAGGTAAACAAAATCGGAAGTTTTACTCCTATTCTTTAGTCAGATTTTACGTTTTAGCATTTTTCATAATAAAATAGGAAAAAAGACACAGATTACCGGGTGTTCAGTGCGCTACAAGATTGCTGTATGTAAGTGGTGTGTAGGGAAAACTGCGTGTTTTTGATGATTTGTGAAGTATATATTTGTACCGATGCGTCCGGTGGTCCCTGGTGTTTAGGGTGGCCTGGAGTGAATCCGGTCCTCACGTACAGGATAATGTCACACTCTGGGGAAATAACACCCACGTACTTCTGTCAGGGGTAGTTGCCGGTTTTGTGTTTTTTTGGATATTTTACTTTTGTTAAGTTACAAGAATTGATAAAGACATGTTTGTTTTTCCTCAGGGCAATTTTAGGCATTTAAAATTGGTGATTTTCAATTCGCGGCGGCAGCAAAATCTTATCTGCTAGTCGTTCACTGTCATTATGACGTCGATCGCGGACCTGGAGCAGCTTACCGAAGTCACCACGGTCGGTTATGACGCAATGATGACGTCACCATTTATAGAATACCAGTCCAGGCGGGTACGAAGCGGGACAGCACTGCAACGGCAGATACGAATCACTGAACTGTACATCATAGCCATTGTATTCATTCTTGGCCTGGTGAGTCGCTTTGGTAGTTTAATAGCAACGCCATCATGGTTGAAAACTAAAATGATATCGCCTGCGCCCTTTAAACCTATACGGTATGCACATAACGTGGGTAGTATGACCTTTACCTGTGTCATTGCAACCCGCAATAGTAACAACAGCAACTAACTTTAATATGTATATACAGCTACTAGTAGTCCTATTTTACCTTTACTAACAGCAAAAGAATACACTTTAAATCAGAACGGTCACGCGTTCAAAGTTTGCCGGGGTACAAAAAAATAAAATAAATAAATCCTTACTAAACATACTCTTATATCGAGTATATAGAATAGGATATTCAGGTTTATCTCCGTAAATGGGAAAACCAAGGGGGTTAACACACGGATAATCGTCAGATCACCTCGCGCCCACCGTCGGGTTACCGGAGATATTGCAGTGTGTTGTGTATGATACACATATTACTTCAATTTGGTAGAACCCATTAATCTCGGTTTAGGCAAGTGATTATGTAATCTAAAACAAAACGTTTACCAAGCACTTTATATCGGGAATTCATTAACTTTCTTCATTTGACAAAAAGAAAGAAAAAATCGATAATACATAATGACGTAATATTGTTGTACATTCGGCCAACGAACGCAAATAATGTTGCGATTTTAACTAAAGCTCATTAGGGCAGTGTGGCTTCAGGTCCCCGCAACTCGGCCGAGATTATTAAAATTGAAATATCAACAGCGAACACGTCAAGCCTCATATCTGCGGCTTCTGAAACTCGACTTGATTGACAATGATTGCGGCCATTCCTGATATTATCACGGGTCGTGTATCGTAGCATGAAGGTCGCGCGTGGAATTTGAAATGACACGAACGTTAACATACTGGCGTCATAGTCTATTGCTAACTATATATATATTCAAATGCGAACAACGCTAAAAGGGGAAAATATGAGGCAAACTGTTTTCTATAACTATGGAAACTAATTCTAACCCTGCCGAAAACATTAATATTAACCCCAGAACTAACTTAAACTTTAACCCTTACATACTAAGCTTTTGGTTATAATCTTTATTTTAGTGTAGAGTTTCTCTCCTTTCCCACTTTCCTCATTCTCTCCGTTTAGTTCTTTCTTTTAAATACGGCACAAATGACCGTAGCAAAAATTAATTGAAACTAATCCCCAGAAGAAACGTATTGGAATTTTTCTCATATCCCAAATACCAGCAGAACAGAATATATAAACTGGGATGCAACAACTCCACAAAAAAAAGTGAAGCAGGGATGTTTATAAAGAAATGTGGGAAATCAACACCTTTATTTCACAAAGCACTGCTTCACTTTTACAAAACTTTACAGCTAAACCAGAACACCGGCGCGCAGCCTAGCACATGCTACTTTCAACCAAACAAACATTGGGGAATCACCACTATTATTACTCAGCAAAACACTCGTTTGAAAACAATAACTCATTGAGGGTACCACTCGTAACATCAGCCCGCGCATAGAGGTCTTAATTGGTTCTACGCCATCTTCAGCAGAAGTCGGCAACTATTTGATAGCAGTGTGCTAGTTTAATAATAATATCATAAAGAAAGAACCTTACCGTACCAACCATTGTTATTTATGGTTTGCATAATCAACTGCCTAATTTGAATATTAGTAGTTAGGACTGTTGATATTGAGCCGCGTAAACAGTTTGAGTTTGCACATGCTTATATTTTTTACGTTTAGTCGAATCACGCGTCATGCCAGGAAAAAAAACTTTTTTTTAACCGAGCCAAGTTTTGAACCCAAGTTGGGCTCGTCGCTTGGACCGTTTTTGTATAGGTCGGTATCTGTATCGGTCGCGCTAACCATTTGGCCACACTAACGTTCGTGTGAGTTCGTGACCTTTGCTCGATAGTCTCCCGTACTTGCCAATTGTAGCGTCCTTTGTTTGGAAATGAAATCGATGTTACACAAACTCGGATGTTTTACCGAAACGCAATCATACTCGAAATATAGAAATCGGAATGAAATCAATACACGCAGCTGGTTGGCTCTTGTAAACAGCCTAATTTGCAAACGAGTTTAAAATAAAACATATCGTATTTTTAATGACATCTCACACATGTTGGTGTTATAATATGGTCGCGTTATAGCTTTCTTGGTGTTAGTTTGAAGAGTGTTTTGTAGCGGGTTCGAATCCAAAGGGGGCATATTGATTTTCCTCTTTTCGTTTTTTTCCTGCGCAACGCTTGTGACAGGCGTGTCGTGTCGCAAGTTCTTCGTCGTTAAGAAAGATTTGTCCAATCAGGTTGAAACTTTTATTATTGCTAACTGACATTTCGGTCATTTGCATCGAACATTTAAAAAAAATAGAGGGCTACCGAAAAAAACAAATATGTAAAAAAAAGACGGTTTTCGAAATTTTTGCCGCCAATGTTCATTTAACAGCCATATCCCGGTACCCTAAAAAGATTATTTACTTCAAATTTATATATATATATTTATATATATAGAATAAATTTGCAAAAAATCGTAATAAAATAACCCAGTTTACCGCAGAAAATCCCTTAACATTTTAAATTAGAGAGTTAGTTTTAAAGTTGGGGTTGAAGTTGGGGTTGTAGTTCTGGGGTTGAGATTAGGGATTAGGGCAGGTTTAAATAAGTTTCCATGGTTTAAGTGAGCATTTTCCCTGCTTCCCTCCCTCTTTCCACCCTTTTAGTGTTGCCCTAACTTAACTTAAGCTTAAATATTCCTCAGATTGGGAACTGCTGCGTTCTTATCGCATTGTGGCAACGCTTTTCAAAGCACACTCGGATGCACATCCTGATTTTCCATCTCGCCGTCGCAGATCTGATCGTCGTGCTGTTTGAGATGCTTCCGGAGTGGATCATTCGGTTCGGGTTTGGATTTTACGCGAACGACGCGACTTGCAAGTGAGTTGTAGTTGTAGTCGTGCGTGTACGATGGATTACACAATTTACACAACACTGTATGCAATAAGAATTGTTGGAGTGGTATGCTGATCTGAAACTAAGGATAAGATGTTTATGTTTATTCCAATGAATGGGAACACCAAAGTGGTGTTTTTTATGTTATCGGGCTTAGTTTTGAACCCATAATGGGTTAACACACGGACAATAGTCAGATCACCTCGCTCACATCGTCGGGTTACCGGAGATATTGCAATTTTGGTGAACGATTTAGATATTCCTTTAAATAAGTAGAACCCAACACTGGTTTTAGGATATGTCTGTTAAACGCCCTACCGAACAACACAACCGACTAGCTTATAGTGACCACTTTTGAACCTGTTTTTAACGATGCAGATTTCGTCGATTATATATTTTTCTCGGTAGCTCATTAGTCGGTTTGTGCAGCTAAAAACCAAACGCTTTCCAGTATTTTTTACCGTACTAAGTTGCGACCCTTAATTTTTACTATTGTAAAGGTGTATAAATTGATGTCGTTAACCAGGCACTCGTAGCGACATCGCCTGAATCCAGAGTACTAATGGGTTGAACTTAAACAATAGGAACATTAAAGTCATTTAAAACACACTGCAATAGCTCTGGTAACCGACAATTGGCTTAGGTTATCTTACATTTCCCCTTGAGATAACGCTCCGTACATTTTCCCAATATCGAGGATAAAACATGCATATTCCATTCCAGTCAACTTGTTTTTCGGCGACTGCGCTTTCGCCACCAAATCTAACGAATCATTTGTTGAAATCCAGGTTTGTAAAGTTCATGCAGATCCTCGGCATGTACGGCAGCACGTATGTCCTGCTGTGCGCTGCGTTCGACCGGTACAAGGCGATCCGCTACCCAATGCAATCGTTCCAGCTTACCTCCAAACGGGTGCATACCACGGTCGGGGTCGCCTGGGCTGTCTCAGCTGTTCTATCAACCCCGCAGGTTCGTTGTTGCGAATAAAAGAGGGAAAACACAAAATAAAGGAGGGAAGTAGGAAAGTAGGAAAACTACACACGGAAATAAAGATTATGGCGTTACGATTCGTGTTAGGTTTTAAGTTAAAGTTGGCTTTAGTTCTGGGCTTGAGAATAGTGTTTGGAGCAGGGTTAGAATTAGTTTCATTTTGTTAGTAAGTAGTTTTCATCTTTTCCTTTTTTAGTGTTACCCGACTAAAAAGTACTGCAGTGCTGCCAGATTGTCTTGACCTCTTTTTTCTCTCAGTTGTTTATATTTGAAAAACCCGACACGCGAAATATGTGCATGTTAAAGCGATTTCCACGAGCATTTGACCAAGCTTACACCACGTGGTACTTCTTCGTTATTATGGTAAGCTGCTTGAAATGTACATTCCACCTAGGACGATTTTAGCGTGTTGTAAGGCATATATGAACGCGTTTTTAATTATTGTTTAGTACGAAAAGCTGTTTTTACCGGACCAGGTTTTGAACCAGGAATCACCTCCTTATACTAGGTCTGCAGACTGTATATAATCTGCTGAGCTAACCGTCCGGCCATACATTCACAAAGCAGTGGTTCTTAACTTTTTTTCTGTTGTTATCCCCAAAATGTTTTGATGGATATTAATTACCCATTTTTTGAAAAACATCATCTAATATAGCTTGCAATCCAAAATAAACCTATACAGAAAAAAAATTGTACATTTAAAGGGAACTTGGTAGAAGCGCATGACAACGTTTGCCAACGAAGTTACTAAATTTATGTTACCTTTTTTAAAATTCCAAATTATCCCCTTTGTGGGTAATTACACACAGGTTAACCACTGCCTTAAAGTATATATATACCGTGTACCTAGGGCTAGGCAATACAGCGTATTCCGGTAGCACCAAAAAACTGTCATTGAATGACAGCATCGGAAAACACAATAAGTTCTACCTGGCGCGCCCAACTAAATATAACCAATACTGCGGTTACTTCCCGATTCCAGTCTACCCAACTCTACCTTACAAGGTGCAAGCTGTATTGAAATGCGGTTATATTTGACAGACTGACTTATTATTGTACGTGGGAACTTATTATTGAATGTGCCAGGCTGACCTAATAATGTGTGCTTACTTAATATTGTACGTAAGGGGTTTAAAATAAGGGAACGTATTATTGTATGTGCCCGGCTGACTTTATTAATATTGTATGCTGACTTAATAGTGTACGTAAGGGGCTTTAAATTAAAAGTGCTTGAATTTAGTGAAGAAATATTTTTAAATTTACTATAATTTTGTTATTCACTAAAGATAAATGTGTGGTTGAACAATATATCGAAAGTACCGTCTACCGCACGCTTCCGTATCCGGCTCTTGCGATCGATTGGCTCGTTGACGAGTTTGCGCATTTGTCACTTGAAATTAAATTCCGGATTCCGTATACAAGACTGCGGAAATTTCCCCAGAATCTTAGATCAATTACAAGGTAAAGATTGATGTGACCGGATCATTTAAGTAAAGGACCCAACTACGAATGAATTATTAATTAGTTTATCGCCGAGTGTTCTCGACATCAGTTTGAAAAAAAGAGGTTTTAAAAACAAACTGTCTGTTTACTATAAGACCGCAAAGTGCTTTCCGTCGGGGATTAACAAGTTTTTTTTGACTTGCTGAAATCAATAATATCAGGTCGAAAAGGCCGGTGTTTTCGGCAATGAGTCCAGTGTAAGTTTCTTTTTGTTTTGTGCCGCTGCGATCGAATTTGCCACATCGATCGCAGCCTGCACCTGGCCCCATCAAATAAGATTTATTTTTTTAATTATGCATGAGCGAGCAATAAGATCCTAAAGTTGGAATAAGCCCACGAATGATGGACAGATATTCTGATTGTGAAAACTTGTCTGAAACTTCCGCCCTCCTACACTCTTGGGATAAGGATGGGACCCAATTCCCGTCCTAAATGCACTAAGTCTGCAGTCTTACAGCCTAAGGTCGCTGTTTTTATCACAGTCGGCGTTTTGTGTCACCAAAATAAAATTCAACGTCAATCGATGGGTTAATTTAATCGGGTATATATAGCTGAATGGCGAAATATATTAGACTTCTGTCGTGTTTTTTTGTTCCTTTAGTAAAATTCGAGTATGATTAATAAATTATACGTAAAACTCACATAAAAAATCAATGAAAACCGAAAAGCAATTTGTCTGCAATCTTAATCCACGTAAATGTGCGAAAAATAAAACTTGAAAAATACAGCAGCCACTGTACAAGTGTAGGCCTGTACTGTGTTGAATAAAAACGAATTTTAACAGAACTTTATATTTAAATAAGAAACTAATTGAGTCGTATAAGCAAAACTGGCGTTGTAAATATACGAACAAGAAAATTAACAAATCAACATAATAAAACGAAGTATTAAAACCGGTTTTGTATTTCAGTTTGTTCCGACGTGCCTGCTGATTTATCTGTACGGTATGATTGCGGTGCTGATTATGCGCAACTTGAAACAGAAAACCAAAGCTGTAACAACGACATCTCCAGCACGCAGAGGAGGTAAGCCACTAATTGTTGGACGTTGGTCTAAATGTCTTGGTAGTGTTTGCCCCTGGGATTAATTGTCCGAATGGTGGTCGGTCTCGATTGAGAGTTGGCATGTAACTAGGCTAATTATTACGGCAATTTTCCGGAAATATTTGCTCAGGGGGCATTTGCTTCAGGACTGATTTTCCATTTTCTAAATTTCCCAGCGGTAATTGACTGTCTGTAACCTTCAATGGGAAACTGCCGGATATTCCGGACGTATTTGGCAAAGATGTATTGAACCGGGATTGTTTTACTGATGGTAATTTACCTATATAACCTATCTTTTGGTTGTTTAAGTTAAAAACTGGTACGTTTGTAATGTAGATCACCTCCCTGAACGCCAATCTAAGAGTTTGCTGTTTTGCAAAAGACAGAACACAAATAGGCTGAAATATACTGCAGCAAAGGCTGGTATATTGACATGCACTGATTAAATTATTGAAGTCCAGAATGCAGAAAACAGGATTTAAACTTGGAAAGGCTTTTGACAAACATCTTGGGCTTGTCAATCGGTTGAACAAAATTCTCGCCGAAAGTCACATGCAAATCGGTTGGATGTACGGTCGTGTGGCCAAATGGTTAACGCGACCGATACATATACCTACTTCTATAACGAGCACAGCATGGGTTCGAAACTTGGCTCGGTAAAACAATTGTATAGATCGTGCTTATTGAAATTAAAACTTTCAGCAAACTTCGCCCCCCGTGCCAGCAACACAGTTGTGATTTCCCGAGCAAAGATCAAGACGGTTCAAATGACACTGGTCATCGTGATTACGTATGTACTGCTGTGGACACCGTTCTTTACGGTCCAGATGCTGGCCGCATGGGGCGCTATAAATGAAGATCGTAAGTAGATGGGGACGCTATGGAAATGCATGTACTGCCGTGTGGCCGAATGGTTAACCCGACCGATACGTATACCGACTCTTGTGACGAGCTCATCATGGGTTCGAAACTTAGATCGGTAAAAAAATAATAAAAAAGCTATGGAAGTGCATGCACTGCCGTGTGGCCGAATGGCTAACGCGACTGATACGTAGGCTATACCGATTTTAATTAAAAAATGTTTGGGATGATATGGTAGATTCTAATTCCAGTCTGATAAAAAAAGGTATGGAAATGTGTAAGATTGGTTTCGTGACCGATACATATAGCAAATCATCTAAAAAACGGTATTAGACGTCCATCATGGTTTCAAAGCTGAGCACTTTAAAAAGGTTAAAGAAATGTGCTGCGTATTCACTTCAACAGTATTTTGCAGAAAAAAATATTTTTTAAGTCACGTACGTGACTTTGGGACAGTGGTCTATTTAAATACGGTCGATAGAAGAAACGCATACGATTGATTAGTCGGAGTTTTATTGGCTACGTTTTTGAGCATTGCGTTCCAACTGTGCTTTGCAAAGTCGATATTAAAGAAAAATCGAACCGAGCAGTTGTGAAATGAAAAATATATCGACGAATAAAGAAACCCGACACTTTAATGAGGCTGAAATTGTCGATTTCTAGACATTTAAAATAACAAAATCCCTTTTATCAGATATAGCAGCCAGTTGCATTAAACTGCTCGCCAGCCTCAATTCCTGTACGAACCCCTGGATATACATGGCGTTCAGTGGAAACCTCTTCGGGGACGTGAAGCGGTTCTTGCTCTGTCAGAAGAAGGTTGGTTCGATTTAAGGGTTTCGGGATTTTCGCTTCTAGTTGACGTTTTCTGAATCGTCTGGTCAGCGTGCGGCCTTCGCTAACTAGTCGTTAGCTAATCGGTTGTGTCCTTTGGCAAGACACTAAACGGACATTACACAACCCCGGGGATTAATGTCTTCTAACACATTAAAGGAACGTCTTAATCATACATAACACACTGTAATAGCTCCGATAATCCAGCGGTGGACGCGAGGAAATCTGACGATTGCTCGTGAATAAATAACCTGCGGTCGTGTGGCCGATTGGTTAACGCGACCGATACGTATCGTAGCCAGTGCTGTCAGGTGTAAAAATATCAACTGTTTTTCCAAAAGTTTATCACGATCGAATCATTTGCATTACGTACAAAACAAAAACCGATCTATAGGCGATTCCCGAAATCCCTAGCTTGAAACCGGAGGGAAAGAACAGAATAACATTTGCCACTTAGTGATTGGTCGTGGAGTTTCGAACAGTCCTTATAGGGTGCTCCCTTCTATAATGCTTTTGCAGGATCACCAATAAAATCATATTTTTTTTACTTCCCAGAAACGCTCTTCGTTTGTTAGTAAAACCACTCAAGCCAACCAAAGCAAGAAAACCCGAAATACCAGTGCAATTGATCCAACCAAAGAGGCCGACGTAACTACAACGTAAGTTAATTTTCCGGCTTTATAGCTTTATGGTTTGGTGAGTCGTTTGGTTGGTTTCTAACTGGTCGCTATAGCTAGTCCGTTGTGTCCTTAGACAAGTCTTGTAGTGGACGATGCAAGGACCCAAAGGATTAATGGTTTGTGCTAAAAACTAAACAAAGTCTTAATTATATAAAACATAATAGGTTAGGTAACTCAACGGTGGATGCGAGATATATGACCATCTTCTACATGATAACGCCTATTGAATTTCACTGGGAATAAAATATCCTAGGCCGGGTGAACACATACACTCACAGACAGACCAGGGCAATGAAACATGCAACTGTACGTTAGCGTTAGTTTGTGTGTGTTCCAGCCCAAGTTTTGGAATAACAAAAACACTTTAGATTGGTGCAATTAGCACTCCCTTTATTGCGCAATGCTTGTCGCTCTATAATTGGTATTACATGGCGATTGCATGGGCTTTAATCGGAACATTGCTTTGCCATATCGTAGTGTGATAGCTTCAAAGACATGCGGTGGTACGATTCGGTAAATTACAGGAGCAAATATATAGACTAAAAATAAATTCGTTCAAATATAGCATATTACTCACCGCCATAGTTGTGGCATATTGACTTCATTTATCTCCCGTTTTTCCAATGTGTGTTTATTGTAACCTGAACGTAACCTGTATTTTCGTTGCTTGTATTTTTAGGATAGGATAGGATATTTATCTTTTATTCCAGTGAATGGAAAAACCTAAGGGGGTTAACACACGGGCAATCGTCAGATCACCTCGCGCCCATCGTCGGGTTACCGGAGCTATTGCAGTGTGTTGTATATGATAGACACGTTCCTTAAATTTGGTAGAACTTATTAATCCGCTGGGTTCATGCAATGTCCGTAAAGTGCCTTGCCCAAGGACACAACCGACTAGCTAGTGAACAGTTTCGCACCTGCAACCTTTCGATTGAAAGGCGACGCACTTAACCGTTAGACTAACGGGCCGGTTTTATTGCCAATTCACAACTGGTCCTGTTTCAGAACAAATGTTGAAATGCTGACACCCAAGGTTGGTGGTAGGGATGGAAAGCCTACCAAGTATCAAGCTTCCGAGTTGAGTGATATCGCCTCTAGCGGCCTGATGGAGAACGACTGCGAAATTTAATCTTCCAGTTTCACACAGAGACATTCACGTCTTCAAATCTTCTGTCTTAGAGGAGCTTTAAGCAAAAGTTCAAACTACAGGACAAAATACCTGATTTTCAGCATCACGTAACACACTTCGCCGGAATATGGGTACCGGCAGTGGCGATTGTATACAGTGTATTGAGAACCCGTCGTTATTTATGTTGCACTCCGTCATGAAATACCAACACGATTTTTAAGCACAAGATACACATTACTTTCCGCATTTTGATCTCTTATTGCGGTGGGCCAAAACTAGGGTTGAACCTTATTTTTGTATATACAAATACGGCACGCGTATGCGGCGCGTACGACGGCACGCGTTAAAGTTCATTGTTGTTTCTTCGTTGTCTTCCTGTCCTGCATCCTTCATTCGTATTAAATTCTAACCACTAAAGTCAACTTGTCCGATTGTCGTTGAGAACCTTAAATGTTTGAACTGCGATAACCCACCGTGTTTAATTTCGTTGGAGCGATATAGAGGGAAACTAATATAGGGAAAAGCCTGGAGGGGAGGGAAACTGCCAAGTAAAATAAAGATTATGAAATTAGAGTTAGTTTATACGTGGGGTTAGAGTTAAGGTTAGTTCTAGGGTTGAGATTAGTGTTTAGGGCAGGGCTTAATTTAGTTTTTATAGTTTTAGTGTGCAGTTTCCCTCCTTCCCGCTTTCCCTTATTTGTGTTGCCCAGCGATATGTATTTTGTAAAAGCTGAATAGATTTTGGCTGCCGCTTTAAGTGCGGCTGCCAGTACGTGCAAGGTTTAATCATAACGACCGTTTGCAGCTTAACTCGAAAAGGTACATGTTCAGTCCGGCCGTTTGGTCTAGTGGTTAAGTGCGTCGCCTTTCAATCGAAAGGTTGCAGGTGCGAAACTGGTCGCTAGCAAGTCGGTTGTGTCCTTGGGCAAGGCACTTTACGGACATTGCATGAACCCAGCGATTTAATGGGTTCTACTAAATTAAAGAAACATGTCTATAATATACAAAAGCACTGCAATAGGCCCCGGTAACCGACGGGTGGGCGCGAGGGTGATTCTGATGCTGACGATTGCCGCGTGTGTCACACCCCCTTGGTTTTCCCATTCACGGGGTAAACATGAATATCCTATCCTAAACCGTACTTGTTACCAAATATTCTTGTTTAAAAAATCAAAGGCAAAACAGAGGATTATTTGAGCCACAGTCTGGTTACCGGAGTTATTTTAGCGTGCAGTAATGTGAACGAAGTGATTTCAATGTAAAATAACAGATTCTCTAGTCTATCCTTTCCGTTAATTAGAAAAATTAAGAAGATTTAATATCTTGTAAACAACCGATTTGCTTCTCAAAACGTTAAGCAATGCGTCCCATGCCTCACTTCTACAAATAGGATTTACGTTGTCTAAATCCAGTTCGTACTGTACAGACCATGCCAGTATAACTGTCGAGCTAAGCAGTAGAATTGCGTTTCTTTATTAAAGGGATTTACAAAAAAACAGCCAGTTTTACGAAAAACCAGTCATATTCACGACAAAACAGTTAATATTTACCACAAATGAGAATAATTGTTTCATGCAACTGACTATATGACGCGGTTTCGATGCCCAAAATGTCAACGCGGATACAATATGAATATCTGTTACTATTACGTGCAACTTGCAAACTTGTCTTCTTGAGCGCAGTGTTTAACATGTGACAAGCCAGACTATTACTTCCTATGCAATCGGACGACACATCCCGGTAGACAGGATGTTTTAACAGATATAATGCGATGAATGTCTGTCGAATTGCTCATTTAGGATCTACAAAGAAACGGTAATATACATAGGCTTATACTCTTAGTAAGCGGTGTCTTTACAGTTAGACGTATGTTTTATGATTGTGTCAACAGTCAGTAAATTTCCAATATTTTGCAACCCCCTTTCTTTTGCCAGACAAAGATGTACAAAGGATTACTTCTCGTGCTTACGGTTGCTCTGATGCTGTCAGCGCAACTTTCAGTCGGTCTCATTCCCGGACCGTCCCGACGACGCGCCACTCGTGGACGAATAGGAGGTGCGACGGATTGGAATATGCGTCAAGAACGGTAGGTGGCAGTAATGTACCAAATAAGTTGATATATAGCTGTTTGGAACGATCAACGACCCATTACGGTTGCGTGGCCCAATAGTTAAGGCCACCGATACAAATATACCGTCTCCCGTAATGGGTTCGGCACTCATAATAATGGCTTAATACAAGAACGATCTCAGTAACGAATCAAAAATGGGTTCAAAACTTCGCTCGGTAAAAAAGGAACGGTCATATGGCCCAAAGTTCACGGGGCCCATTCTTATAAAGAGTTCAACACCAAAGCGACCTTTAGGGCGGCCTTTTGCTTGCTTGTAATTTCCTTTGGTAAAAAGATAGGCCTTATTGTTTCGGATATGTTAATTAACTACGCCTAAGAACCAATACAAGTTGTAACTTGACATCAGTTTATCTTAGCACTTTGGGTAAAATGTATTTCAACTAATCTAACAATTGTTTTTTTACAGCTCATTGTCGGAAATGGACAAGGAAGGCAAGTATTTTACATGCGTGTTGTGTATATGCTATATGTTAGGAAACGTCATTAACGCATTAAGACGTTCCCGAGAGTTAGCAATGTACTCATTACAGCACGTACGATTAAGACATTTGTTTATAATTTTACAATAAAACATAGTTGGACATCAAAAATAATAGAACAATACGAAGTTGTGTGATTGTCTATCTGGGGATATCAATTCTATATTGAGCTGCGACCGAAGAAGACCTTACATGCAATTAACCAAGAGTTGCTTTGTGGTTAACAATTCCAATAATTTCATTTCAGCTATTCAGAAAATTATGAATGATCTGCTCCAATAGAAGCGCCGATCGATTTGCTGCAATAGAAATCACCGATTGATTTGCTGCAATATAAAGCAACGAATAAAATAACTAAATATCCTTTGTTGTGATTATAATGCATGACAGGCATAGAAATCGCCAATCTCGCGGAAACTAGCCCTTATGTTGAAGGATATTTATTACTTATATTTATGATCGTAAGGCTATTTTAGGATGTTGTTTCTTCAATTTGCTTTTGTCTCGCTTAAAATTGCAAAGTTTACCACATGTTACTGCTGTATTATTAACACAGTCCACTCATAGCGCGTATAAAAACGTAACACAGCTCGCTATAAGCGGGATTTATTAGACGGGTGGGTGAGAATAGAAACTTATTTTTTACTAAAAAGGCAAAAGTCAGCTAATTTAGTTTTCGAAGTTGTTAAAAGTCTGTGTCTCGCGTCGAGTAGTATCTCTACCAGGGGCAACGCTAAAAGAAGGGAAAGCGGGAAGGATGGAAGGAGGGAAACTGCTGACCAAAACTATGGAAATTAATTTTAACCCTACCCTAAACTTAACCCCATAACTAAACTAACTCCATGTTTAAAACTTACTCTAGTTCCCTAATATTTATTTTAGTGAGCAGTTTTCCTCATTCCCGCTTTCCCACCTTCGTCTACCAGTGCTGAAGTTAAGGGTGAACATAACTTACTGCCAAGTAAGATGTGTACAGTTGCCAACAGAAGTAGTAATACTAATTATACTTCATATGTGCACGGCTGAAAGTTGTAAACTCCAATGTTGAAATCTTCTTGCCAGAAATACGCTCATTTGACAAGGGCGGGTATTTACCAAATTACCTCCAGGCGGCATTTTGCATAAAAAAGTATAAGCCGAGTAAATATATTACGTCTGCGAATCAAACAACATACAGGCAAATTTTCCCTAGCAAGCAAATTCGGCATACGAAAAGCAGAGGAAAAAACTGTCAGTGTTTAAAGCAGATTATCAAAGCAATTAAATGCTTTCTACAGGGCGGCAAACTCAACCTTCTACACTTCCCCAGAACTAACCAAACATCACATTCTTAGCTTAAGTGAGCATTCTTCTCATCTATTCAGTTCAAATGCCGATTAGTCTGGTGGTTTAGTGCGTCACCCTTCAGCCAAAGGGTTGCAGATTCGAAACTGGTCGCTAGCTAATCGGCTGTCCTAGGGCAAGGCAACAAGACATTGTCTGAACCCATCGGATTGATGAATTTTACCAAATTAAGGCACGTGTGAAGCATACACAACACACTGCAATAGCTCAGGTAACCCGAATGTGATCCGACGTCGATTGTCCAGGTGTTAACCGGCTTGGTTTTAGGTGAATATCTTACCCTAAACACCCACTGCGTGATTTACAACAACATAAAACATAACACACCAAAACTCGACATGAATAAATTTTATTTCATCCTATCGTCCCTCGTATAAAATAATATGTATAAAACAACGCTGTACAATAAAAGCGGACGGGTGTACAATCACTTCCGCCGTCAAAAAACGTAACTTCCGACGGAAGTCGTCAAACCTCGCGAATAAATTGCTTCGGTGATATGTTAAGTTGCTGCTGAAAAACGGCGTATCAGATTAAAGCAGCTTTTTGTAAACTATATATAATTGCGACCGCAAGTCAAGTGAGAAGGCTGTAAAACGTACAGGGCGGTAATAGCCTAATTGTGTTATAATTTTCCTAGTACCCTAATAACCGAAAACGTTGTAATACTGTTGAAATGCGCTATCTCGACCACAGTGAAAGCTCAGACACGCGGTAGAGAAGGTAAAGTAAAGATTACTTTGCGAAGCGGACAGCGCAGTAGAAAGTTTAAAATGGTTGCGTTTAAAACCCAAATACGAAATGGTCAAACACAAGGGGCAACCATTAATACGAGGCCGGTAAAAATTCCAACTGAGCGTGAATAAAAATAGTAAAGCAGCTGTTTCGTACTGCTGTCTTTGGTTGCTTGCACTAGGCCCGACCGAGGCGGGCACTTTGTTCGCGTAACACTGCTAAATACGAATGCTTGGCCGGTTCCTGCAGGATTCGACCGGTTTCGACCGGTTAGTGGACCAGACTGGCGGAGGAAGGAACACTGGATATGGACGCTGAATCGACGCTGATTGCAACGTGCGAAACTGAGCACGAAGAAGACTCGATACGAGGGCTGTTTGCACGGGGGAAATCCCCATCAACGGACTCCAGGGACTTCTCCGAAGAACTTGGGGTCGGGTTCGGAGGGTCGGACCCTTCAGGCGGGGAGGATGGGGTATCAGTTCGCGGGTCCGAATTTTGGGGTAAATTTTCACCGGACAAGCGCTGTTGCTCCGGGGCGCCGCTAGTGGCGACAAACACGGAGTCGGCGTTATCCTGGACGAGTTTCGCCTGAGCGGCTTTCCGCGCTTCCGCCAACCTCTTCCGCGCCGCTTCCCGCCTCCTTTTCTCCTCTTCCGCCGAGGGTTGGGATCTAGGTTTTCCGTGAGCGGGTTTCTGCGGATTGAGATAACGGGAAATCCAGTTAATTTCAGTTTTATCCGGTTTTAATTAAAAAATCACAAAAATCCGGTTTATTCCGGTTTAAGCCAAGATCAACCGCACGATTATTGCATTTATTAATATATTAAAGCGTTTAGACCATTGTAACAGGGCGAAGGCGATTACATCGGAAAACCCGCTCAGTGTATTCTATGAAAGCAGTAGTTACGTGATCTACAACAAACGCTTTGTTCCACTTCAAAGCGTTCACTACACAATGGACGAATAAGCGTTCGAACAAAAGAATTCAATTCACCTTTCGCGGAGCTCGCTTCGCCGCGGTTTTCTTTGCCGTCGCGGGAGGAGTGATTTTCAACGTCGGTTCTGGTTCCGACACTTTCCATCCGTTCTCCGAGATCCGCTGGAGGGCGTTGAATTTCGCCACCACGTCTTCTACCTAGTTTCGACGAGATTCGAAAGAAAAATGTTTGACAGATTTGGTAAAAAAAAGTGGCATATGCAAAGGATAGTTTGTGCGACCTAATAGCTTGGTGGGTGAGTGTGGCCTTTCAGCCGAAAAGTGGTAGGTTCGAGTCGGTTGTGTGCTTGGGCAATGGGGATCATGTTACACCGTGGAACTCTGCAACCACTTTATGGTCTAATTACTTTCTATAAATGACGTAAACGACCTTAAATGCTTTAAGTGCGAACTCTGGTTCACTTTACAGACTGTTTTGCTGTTCATTTAAACAGCATACCAGAGAGGGGTTCAACGTCCTGAAATATAGTTCTATGTTTTTGTCCTTTAAATCTCAATATTATGCATTCGACTCTCTATAACGCTACATGCTTAAAATTCCAAAAGCAGGGCATATTTTGAAGCAGCTTTTGGACAAGCGACGTCATTTTTTGGACTCGTGTTTATCACCGGGGATAAGGAACGCAGAGGGATGGGTAAAAAGAGATATCAGGCAATGTCCGCAAAATATCTTGTCTGGGGACACAACAACCAACTATAGTAAGAGGCTGGTTTCGAACTAACCATTTCAAGCATGTCCGCTAAATATCTAACCTAGGGACATAACACCCAACTAGTAAGAGACTGGTTTCGAACCGACGAACGCTCGATTGACGGTTGGACGCACTAAGAACAATCTAACCAACGCAAACCGCCTACCTGGAAGTAGATCATATCCCAGAAGCCACGAAGGTCGGAGAGAAGAACCGGTCGATTGTCGTTGCTGCTTCCGCTTTTGCCGTCCGCTCGGTCAACCAGTTTCGCGAATTGCGTGAAGCGTTCGGAGATCACTAGTCTCGTCTTGCCGATCACCGTTCGAATCTCATCGCGGACTGAAAACAGGGGTGGGTTATTAGGGGGGGGGGGGGATAATGTTGCATTTCGCGCATGGAAATTCTGTTTATTTACAACATGTGCCATAGCTTTTCGTGCATGCTTATTGTTATATTCTAGTTATTTCAGACAGTGTTATTTAAGGGATTTCGCCTTTATGCTTCTTTTTATTTAAGTTATAATATGGAGCAACAGATTATATATAACTACAAGACTGCGGCCCATTGAATTATTTCTAGTGAAAATGCGGCCCACTACAATAAAAGGCATCCTTGACCTAGACGTTCTTTAAAAATCGTGTGCTGCTTATGAATTGGTGACGTTAAATCGCATACACAAATCTGCATTTTGAATACTCAAGTTGTCACATTGTTGTTTTAGTCTTGTCGCGGTGTTTAACGCCTGATCTTATCTAGGTGATTAGCGTCATCCTTACGTACTTCTTAAAATTTGTTTCGAATTTGGTTGGTGTAATTATTGATCGAACGTTTGGAAATGTATTTTCGATGGAAAAAGTGTTGGAGAAGTGTTTTCTACCAGAACGTTTGAAAACGAATCTTTTTACTCGCTATCACCTTTATAACGCACAACGGTGAAATATCGACGCAAAAGAAGCATTTCCACAATTCTTTTAAAGTGCCAAAAAGTTTGGAGGCGGTGAATAAAAAGTTTACCGATTTTTGTATGGGAAGAAAACACAACTTTTGTATAATGAGAAAAAAAACGATTTTTGCAGAAGAAAAAATAAGATTTTTGCAGAGTGAGAGAAGGGCCCATTTTACCACAGGGAAAACCCACCGATAGTGGTATAAAACAACAATGGAAATCATGTTTCAATACTGCTGTTGTAATTAAAATACATAAACTAGATGTATTGCAGGTTGTGGTGTATTTACTTTACTTATCGGACAACAATCGTTGTTTGCGTTGTCTGAAGTGTATGTATCTATCTTAAACATTAGTTGTTTGCATTTTTAGTTTATTTAGGTTATCTAAACTTTTCGTGGTTTGCAATTTTTGAAGCATGAATTTTCGCGATTACGAACTCGTTTACCTTTTCACCACGATTGACGAGACGCAGAAGCCTCGATATGGCACATTTACAACGTCGTGATGGTATACAACGTATGATTAATTCATCGTTAATACTTATAGCCGTGCGCAACCGCAGCACTAAGAAAGCAATGATGTAAATTGATGCAAACTCTACGATGTGCGTACTGTGTATGTATGCGGCACACCTATGTTGCTATTTAGTATGTAACTTATATATTCTGTGTAAACTTATATATAGCATTTCTATTCAATAAGCTTATATATATCTATACATTCTATATAAGCTTATACCTTTAAAGCATCTTATATCGTCTATATATCGTATAAGCAAATGCAAAACACGTGTCTATCTGAAATCACGTGGTTAATCTTTAAATAATAATTAATACAGAAATGACGTTAAATAATAAAATACTGCGTAAGTCGTGTAGAAAACCCTTAACACTATTGTATAACCTTAAGGGACATTTTTGCAGAGATTTTTCAACAGAAAATTACACTTGGAGTACAGCCAGATTGTTATTCTTTAATCTATACGGTATGGTGTAGTAACTTTATATTCTATGTGCGGTTATAACGTGTATGCATATACAACAACGAGCTTAAAAGGCCGATGAGTGCGCTTATGATAATGGGAAGGTTGAAAAGTACTCTACGTCACGCAGTATACACGTCATGCGATGGATATATGAACAGTAGGTACGTCGAAACAACACTATGGTTTAAGTGCATTGGTTGTTTCTTGCTTTGAACTAATACACATTACCGAGAAGGCAAACCTTCACCCTAACTTAATGCTTTTAGTGCGTTGCTTTTAATTGGTAATGCGCCCCAAAATACAGTGGTTCTCGTTTTTTAATGAATTTGTGCGTTTAACTCTAGTTCGTGGTCTACGCAATTTTCTTGCAGTTAGACCAATTTGCAATGTATAAACGCAACCAAATTTGCGATTTGAAATAGACTTCAACCTTAGGGCTGTATCCTTCCATACACAGTGGGTTATTTTAAGTTCGAATGTACATAGACCATTTGATTGTGAATACACAATGGTAGTTAAACCGGAAAAATACAATTGTTTGATTCGTTATTAAGAAGAACCGCGCCGTCATCTAATTAGCTGGTTCAAACGAAATTGGAAGTCGGTTGATATTATGTTCGCAGCAGTATACTCTCAGTAATAATTGATGACTGTAATTGTAACACGGTCTTTTCGGCGCTGATATATTACCTCTAGGCTTAACGTAATGTTAGGAAATGATAATATCGGGTATCTCCTATCTATACATTGCTGTTTTATTCTGAGTTACAGAAGCGCCAAGCGGCCATACAAAACTTGCGTCGTGCTTGTAAATAAAGAAAAGCGGTTTAAATTAAACTACTCGGCGCTATTACAATACCTTGTTATCAAAACAGAATGGTGGACGTATAACCAAATATATGTAAAACAATTATCATATCCATATTTTGGTGAAAGTATAACCCACTATGTGCAATGCAATTAGCATATCCATATTTTGGTGGACGTATGGACGCCCTATGTACTTTGCCCTACAATTAGCATATCCATCTTATATGTTCATGTGTCTGGCCGAGATTTCTCTTACGCCGGTAAATTGTGACTATGCCTAACCCGAAATTTATGACGTATTCATAAGCAGGAGATCTCACGTTGAGCTTTAACGAGAGGAATGTTGGCGTGACGTAGCATATGACAACATCCTTATAAGGAGATGCCTATCTCGATGCTGAGCGAGTGAATAATTCGAAAGCTCTCAAGACGCGTAAATACCTCGACGTTAATACTAAATGGAATTCACGTATGAACGCCACGCAGCACAAATCAATGGTCGTAGATTGATTTATTCCCCGGAACAGTGAATAATATAAGGGTTGTTTTGCCAGGGGAATTCAACATATTGTTGACGTTGACTAATATAAGGAATTAGGTGGAAACACGGTTAACACGTCCGTAGTAAGATTAAATTGCATTGACACTGCGCACGCCATTTCACTCTCCACAATGGTAGCAAATAATTCAACAAAACCTGGTTAATTTTCCTACATCTTTATCTTTGAAATAACCTTTATAAAAGCTTAAGTAGTAAGTTTTATTGTTCGATATATTTATTGGAAAAGCTTAGGCTATCTAAAATATTTTCCTACAATAGACAAAAGACATACACCATTAAGGTAGGGATTTTCCTACAATAGACAAAAGACATACACCATTAAGGTATGGTACCAAAAGAAACCTATTGAACCTTTTATTCTGAATAAGCCACATATTATAGAATGAACTACAACTGCGAAGTAGAAAAAGGGAAACCATAGAAATTAAATACCTCCAAACTTTAATGGTTAGTGGAAAATCTTTTGTAAACGCTATTAGGGTGGGTTAACAATTAGATACAATGTTTGGTAGATTGATTTATATCCGATAATTATATCCGATAATAGTTTTTCAATGTTACAAATTTCCCCACGCAATAAACTACTGAATAGCCTATATAACAATACACCAATAAAAGCCTATCAAGCGTTTTATCACTTAAATACTTACTGTCGAGTGGGCATTGGGTTAAGTTGTTACTGGACAATTTATCCCACTTTTCAATGAACTCATTCAATCTCTTGGTCTCTTTTAAGATGAGTTTTCTGAAGTATATTGTACTTTCCACTTCACTGGAGATGTCTGTGGAGGGATTTGTAATTTGTTTACAAATTAGAATGGAGATTAGGTGGAAAAATCCTGCTTTATTATAAGTAAGAAAATGTTACTGATTGCTGTAAGAGACTTCTGGATAGACAACATAAAGAAATCAGTCCGGACAATGACTGTAAATGAGCGTACTGAAACTAGGCTTTAAAAAGCCGATTTGGTTAGATAAATGTGATAATGAAAAGTGATTTTTTTGTCAAAAACTTTATTTGCCTAAATGTCAATGTTATTTATACAAAATTTTGTGTTTAAGTTGGGGTGATAGAGGCATTAAAGCAAAAAGCGTACATTGTATTACATATGGTTTTGTACCGCTGAACTTAAGATATTCTCACTCACCGCTTTGGTCTGGAATAACTTTTGAATCAGTCACAGTGGTAATGTCGGGTTTTTGCTGATACTCATCCAATGTTTGCGTCTTGGCTTGTGAGTTATTGTTCGTGGTCAGGCATTCCACTGTGTTCCTCGTAACAGGCTTTGCACTTTGATGGTTTTTATTCACATTGTTATTCGTATTTTTCTTCCCAAATGAAGGAGGGTCCACACTAGATTCGCTGGTCTTATGAAAACCACTAGCACCGTTACTGTAGTTTGGACTCCCAAGGTCAGTTCTCTTGGTGGGTATAGAGTTCATGGTAGACACTGTATTGATACTGTGGTGAGAGTTGATTGAATCACACCTTCGGCAATCGATTCTTCCCTGAATTAATTGGTTTTAAAATTAGCAAGCTTTAATCTAGAATAATAAAGTAGCGGCTACTGGTTATATAGGCCTCTTTGTGGTCAAGACTAGGCAATAACACATATATTTGATAGTTAGGAACTTACAAGATAAATTCTATAAAAACTATTAAAAACTTTAGGTTTAGGTAATGTTACTTTAAACAGAACCTTGGGTATTTTTGAGTCTTTTTGATGTCAAGACTAAGCAATACCAAATACGTTGGATAATATTGGGAAATGACAAAATAATTTAAATTATTAAAAACTAAATTTTTTTAGGTAAACTTAACTTTATGCGGGACCTTTTAAATATTTTTTTAAAATAAAATATATGAGGGAGAAATAGTATTAATCATTTGTTACCTGTATATGGTTAGGTGGGCTGTACAAGTCATATGCGGAGCCATCAACATCTGTCGCTGTGCTCCCAGTGCAACAAGAATCTCTCGACTTTGATGATTTACGGCTTCTGCGTCTTGTTGGGGCGTTTTCCACCAATTCATGTTTACCACCCGCCCCTATACTACCATTGCAAAACGCTTGGCTTGGTTTAGTTGTGTCATTGTTCTCGTAAGTAGCACCGGTCTCCGGGTAGCCGAAGCAGTTCTGAAAGCTGTAGCTGAGCCGGTCACAGCTCATTGTTGAATGGAATGTCCCCATGCTGCCCATCAGGCGTTACTAGAAGACCACACTTGAGAACAGAACGAAGGCAATTCAGCTAAGAGTATATGAAATCAGAATTTACTAATGCGTGCTGTAAAACAAAAAGGTTGTTGCTAATGTATTTGGGTTGCTTAACTTTCTAAACTTAAAACAAGTTAATTTATTATTCTTACCAGAACGCAAGCACTCTGCATACAAAATTATCTAACATTGTAATAAACTTCCAAAACAGTCATGATGTAAAACGAGATACCTTACACTAATATAGCGTTATATTTAAGGTGGTTAAAATCTAGCTAACAGTGTTAAATACTATGCTTTAAACACGTAATGTCTGTGTCTAGCGACTTAATAAGCCATTTCCTGGCTAAGCAGTTTAACAACTGTTTCTATGAAACTTAAAAACGTTTAACAAACAATACAGTATAACTGTGCCCGGCTAACTATAGGATTCAATTACCAAATAGCAAATAGATTATATCCATCTTGTATAAAGTATGGAACATATAAATAGTAGATATATCTGGTATAAAGTATTCAATAAATAGATAGATACAGATGATATATAAAGTATAACACATATAAAAACCTCTGATATAACTGTATTAAACAAACATTTCTATTATAACTTTTATGTAATGTGCTCAGAACATAAAACAAATTTTATACATAGAATCTAACAGTATCAATTAAATTCATCTACACACTTTAATGTTAGTATTCTGCACTGTCACATTAACACTTTCAAATGATAGAGGTAGCAGATAACTGCAGAAATTGTTTCTAAAGTTGAGTTACCATAAAAGCAAAAACGAATATGATCAAAAATACATTATAAATCTTGACAGCTAATATTAAATGAAGTATTATACTCTGCTGAAATAAAAAGTTCTTTTGAAAATGCTTACTTTCACCAATTATGAGTGGGTTATGTAATGCCTGTTCAACTGAATGGGCAACACTAAAAGGGGGGAAAGCGGTAAGGGGGAAACTGCCCACTAAAATTGGGGAAACTAATTTAAACTCTGCCCTATACACTAATCTCAACTCCAGAACTAACCCTAACTTCAACCCCATGTTTAAAACTTATAATGCCATATTCTTTATTTGAGTGTGCAGTTTCCCTACTTCCCTCCTTTTAGTTTTCCCCGTCTGAACTACGCAAAATCTCGAAAGGGCCTTTCTCCCACATCAAAACTAATGGACTCGACTAATTCTCAAAAGACGTGTCCGCTTTGAGTGATTTGAAACCGTATCTGCTTGGTGAAAGCTTGAAACAAAACTGCAACCCTTTGCCTACATCGTAAATCAAACATAGCTGGTATTATTCTTATTTTTAGTCAACACCAAAGGTTAAGCTCACTAAAGCTGGTGATAATACTCAGGCCAAATTATACCACTATTGTTCTGAATACTTTAGCGATACGGTTACGTGGAGACTGAAAATAGCCGCACTAACAGGGATGGATTCTAATGTGACATTTCCTTTCAGCAACCGAATACCCTTATGAAACACGATCGGTCATAATATAAACTCCCACGCCCGTCACAACTTCGAGTTATTGAAAAAAGACGCGGTCTGTATATAAGTAATCACACGCCGCACACGATAAGAGAGAATGACGTAATCTTGATTTATCCCGACAACTGCACTGGCTGGTCGCTTGTGGGACGCACTGTCTGATATTCTCGATTTCAATAGGAAATCTCAAGCGCTGAGAACAAGGGGCAACACAAAAAGGAGGGCAGGAGGGAAACTGCCCAGTAAAAGTACAAAAACAAATTTAAACCCTGTCCTAAACACTAATCTCAGCCTAGAACTACCCTAACTCGAACCCTATGTTTAAAACTGACTCTAATATCATAATGTTTATTTTAGTTTGCAGTTTCCCTCCTTTCCACCTTTTAGTTTTCCCCGAGAACAAGACGTCGAACTTACTCGAGAATCGCGAAACCCAAATACGTAAGTTAAGGCGGCCTCATAAGTGTTTTGTCACCAAGACTCGATCGTTCTTTAAAGGTCGGAGGCTGATGTAGGCCAACTCACACCAAACAAATTCGCCGACGTTTACAGCCAACTGCAATGCAAACTAGGCTACCGCCCTGTTGACTTCGCTCACTGGGCTGAATTATTACTGTCGCTAAAACACACATTCTTATTTGAGAACAAATAGAAGGTACTCAGTCGTTATTTTAAAATTTAAACACATCCCTGCCGATGTTATAATGCGATTTAAATAATAATTCATTTGTAAGCGGTACGATAATCTTATTTTAATTTTAATAATAAGGCTAAACGGGGGGGTTGTATTAGCAGACAGATGATTTTAAATTTAATATTTAAATATCTCCTTATAAGATATAGGAGCTTTACACGATTCGTATACACCAAATCACGATTATGAATTATTGCTCCATTTCGCCCGTGTCTCTTTTTTTCTCCTTGGGACATATAGCAACACAGCAATTAAGAAACGAAATGAGATAGAGGCGGCGACGCCTGCTTCAACAATTCACGTTTCGCTGCTCGCAGCATTCAATAAAACTTCGTCAAAGTTGTAAAGACTGGTTGGACAGCAGGACAATAAAACCTCGCTTGGCCATTTAACTACCTCTCCTCTTGGGCCACACCATTGACAATAAGTTTTGTGGCAACAAATGACTCAGACCGAGCTGTTTGAATAAGGCAGCGGCACAAAGTGTGCTCTTGTGTTTGGAGGCCTTTATCAGCGGTTATATACTGTATAAAGAAATTTGAAAATACACATATGGGCGTGCTGGTAAAGAATGACTCAACCATACAATAGCTAAAATGCAGGCATTTTGGTCAAAACAAAATTCACAATAATAAAATGATTTTGTAGCATGAACAATAAAGGAAAAATGTCACATATGACCATTTTAGTACTTACAGCACAAACCAACACAATAAAGCATTAAATGTTCAGTAAACAACAAACAGAAGTGAATATATATCCGTAGCCGCATGGCCATGTCGATTAAAACATGCTGTAAAACCGGTACATTGAATTACCAGTACCGGCAGGGTAATAAACATTCCCACTAAATAGCTAAGTGGGTTAGTGTTTTGCCTTTTACTAAAAAGGTGGTAGGATTAAAATCACTGTTTCTAGTTGGTTGTGTCCTTGGGCAGAATATTTGGCAGATATCGCCTGGACCAGTGGATAAGTGTACAACTAAACTGGAAAGAAGATCTACACCAGGGGTGGGCAACTTCAACTTTTCTGGTCGGCGGGCCAGATGTGGGAAAATGAAGTCCTTGGTGAGCCGGATTATTGCAGGAATAGTATTCAATATCTTAATTACAGGGTATGGTTGGATACTGTCTGCGGGCCGGTCAAAATCCCTTATGTTGCCCATGCCATGTCTGATCTAAACCATATACAACACACTACAATAGCTCCAGATACAATGGGTCCTTGAGAATTTTGTGATTGGCCATTTGATAATGGTCCTCCGTATTCTCTCATTTAAACTAAGTAAGTGGCAAATGTCTCGATCACATACAGGTACCAAAATAAAATAAGCATCAAAATCACTCTTTACTAGCTGCTGTGTGTTGATGGGTAAAACACTTATTGAAAGAACTTGAAGCAGTAAAACTTGCGGAATAAGTTTGGTAAACAATGACACTAAGTGTTCTCCTCTCATTTGTACTACATGCTCTAAACCAGTGGTTCTTAACAAAGGGGTAATTTGGCATTTTAAAAGGGGAAACATAAATTTTGTCATGCGCTTCTACTTTAAAAGTCTCAATATGTTTTACTTATAACCATGCTATTTGTGATGTCATAAACTAGAACTAAAGTCTCTCGTAAATATCTGTTTTGATGTTTCTCTAAAAAGTGGTAATGAAATCCATCAAAGCATTTTGGGGGTAACAACAGAAAAATGGTTAAGAACCACTGATCTACACAGTCACAGTTGGGATAAACCTACTGCAGGTATGCAGTTACATAAGGAATTTTTGGTATTTATACCTGGTACATAATATCTGCATTAACTAATTCTTTACTTCCAAGGAGTTTTCACACTAAAAAAACAACAAGCTAAAATAAAATCAATACACACCACATTATTAAGACATACCAACAAATAAAAACAATTTTAGATAAATTTATCCATGCCAAGGCAGCTAAAGATTACATATATATAAGTACATAGAGGCATAAAGTAATCGGATTATGGCCCTGCTATCCTATCATTCTTTTCTTTATAATTAATCAACAACCCTTCCAAGAAATGGAAAAGATGATCGATTATACTTGGAATGCAAGAACACAACAAGACAAGTCATAGCTGTGACAACAACTTTAATGGAAATCGGGTGCATATAATCCCGACATAGAGAGAGCTGGATATTCTTAATAATGCCTGGCTAGAATATTTTAAGTAAATGGGCTAACATGAGACGTCACTTGCTTTGTTGGGTTGCAAAATGGTAACTTGTAGCTACACTTTTTGCATTTTTAATATATCATTTTTCAATTTTTCTCTAAATCTAAATAAAAACACTTTCAAGTTAATCTGGATTGACTTTTAGTGGCAACATTTCTCAAACTCTTTTCTTGCATATAATAATAAAATAAAGACCTTTGGATATAAAAATAAATTAAAATTATAATTCCAATAAAGCAGTTATACTGATTCGTAATTTCCGTTAGAAAACATAGTTGTGATCAGTAATTTTAAAATCCAGTTTAAATAATGAACCTTTTGCCAAGCTTAGACATATAAACACAGTTACATTGCCAGATTGATTAACTGGTACTTGCTAAATCTATAAACTAATCGCAATACTAAGATGTTTGACAGGACTACTAATTTTCACCTCTCTTTTTTGTTATATTTCTTTTTAGGCTGGGTTGGCAACTTTTTTTCAAACCAAGTTGAGCATTGCAATAAAGAGAAGGGGCTACTCATATTTTGACTGTCGTACTCCCATACCTAAGAGTTAAAGATCATGTTAGAATAGTCCAAACTTATCAATTTGATCTACTGAAACATAGTTCCAGAATAGTCTACGTTGATTTAAAGCGTTTGCAACATAATTTTCAAAACTATAACTTATAATACTTACCGGAACTAATTTAAACCAAAGATTTACAAGAAGATAATAAAAACTTTGCCCACTACGTCTATAGTCTTAATCAGGGGCGTGCAACTCTTTAGCGCAATGGGCCACTACGTACCAGTATAGAGATACCGGGGGCCAGAAACATTTCATATATTTTATGACAGCTTTCCTTTTTCGGCAATTGCTTTAGCTATCTTTAAGCTTAGTTTTGTAACTAACTTGGTAGACATTCGAACTTGGTTAAGCTTTTTTTGTATAATAGCATGCTCCCATAAAGTAAGATCACGTAATACTATACCACTGCCGGAACAAGGCAATTTTCATACAATGCATATCATTCTGTAACAATGGGAGGTTGTCACAGTAATGTTAACATAATTTAATCGGAGTGTGAAGTAGTTTTATACTGTCTTTAAAAATGCCAATGATGCCGTTACAATTCAGAAAAAGTTTTTAAACTATTAGGCTACCAAGTATAAAGTCTGCAGCGGGCCACATAAATAGGTACCGCGGGCCGTATGTTGCACCCCTCTGGTCTAAATGATTATCGGTGGCTGGCAATTTACAAACATATGGTCAGCCTATACTCACCACTGTCAAAATATTAGTACTGATAAGTCTGTTCAAATATTGTCTAGCAAGCTATCTCAATCAGTAAAGCGTCCGGTACATGCAGACAGCTGATAGGTTGCTTATTGCTGGATCAAAACAAGTAGCTGGCTGTGTCTATGTCGTGTTTATGTACTTAGGATAGGATATTCATGTTTATCCCGTGAATAGGAAAACCAAGGGGGTTAATACACGGGCAATCGTCAGATCACCTCGCGCCCATCGTCGGGTTACCGGAGCTATTGCAGTATGTTGTATATGATAGACATGTTCCTTCAATTTGGTAGAACCCATTAATCCGGTGGGTTCAGGCAATGTCCGTAAAGTGTCTTGCCCAAGGACACAACCGACTAGCTAGCGACCAGTTTCGCACCTGCAACCTTTCGATTGAAAGGAGACGTACTTAACCGCTAGACCAACGGGCCGGACTTAGACAAGACAATTAGTAGATATTGCCTAAACCAAGTGGATTAATGGTTTTTACTTAAACCAAAATACTGTAATAGTAATAGATTAGTTAATCTGACAACTGTCCATGTCATAACCTTCCCACGTTTTTCTATGAATCTTTATCTCTACTCTTGGGTTAAGGTTATGTCACTTTCAAACTAGAACACTGATATCAAATAGAATGTACATAAAATCAAAATTAATTATAGCATTAACAAACAGCACAGAAATAAACGTTTTGTTTTGCCCATACTTCTCTAACGTTTTGCGATGCTAGTCTTTCTTTAAATGGGCTATTGCGAGCTGTATTATATGCTTCGGACGCTGTTCAAGCAAGCTACTCTTGGAGAAAAACACGAAATATTATGGTATCGTACTTTTAAACAAACCGTAACCGTAAGAACCCTTGAAAACTGCTCAACACTTGATCAGTCAAATATGATTCACATCGAATGACGTCAGATGCCGGAAAGGGTAACCGTACAAAAATGTTCTGGATAGAATTGGGGACTTTTAAAATCGACACAAACTTATACCGTGTAATTGTCCTAGAATTGTTAAAATAATAAGGGAATTATACTAATGCTAATTTTGGTAAAAATATTACAACTTAAACAAATTTAAAAAGTTTTTTCTCGTTTACACGAATATTAAAAAACCAATCAAAAGCTTAATATGATGTCTGAATTTGTCTACTGCAAATAAATTATTATTATACCAATTTTTTGAACAGTTTGTAGTTTGGGTTGAAAACAATTGTTTAGAATTCGACATTTAACTTACAAAATACCAAATTACTTTTACAATAGTACCCACATTAATGTGCGGCAAAGCACAATTTATCTTTAATATTTTGGACGAGACAATTGAAAGTTGCTTTAAATAGTATAGTTTGTTTCTTCAAGCATAAACGTACTGAGTATAGTTTGTTTCTTCAAGCATAAACGCATGGGTCTCATAGTTATCCAACCAAACTTATTTTTCATGTGTAGGCCTAGTTTTATGTTTAAATAAAGAATAAACGTCTTAAATTTATGAAGATTTCACCACAAATGTTCTAAATTAAATTTTTTTTCAAGCGCTGTAGGTATAGTGAAATGAAGCTAAATTCCTAAAACAGCCCGATTTAGTTTTTGATGGCTTCGGGGTTTTAATTTCACTTTCGTTTTTAAGGGAGTTACCATAAGTAAATGTTTTCTTTTTTTAATTGACACAGGGTGCCTAACGATCCAGCATTTTACCAAATCTGATCCAAATTAGAGCAGGCGTCTTGTCAAGCCAGTCACAATCATGATTCCAGAACAAAATCTTATTTTTTAGGGTATGTCACTAGATTATTTTTTTTATTTGTTCTATTTGGTAAATTAGTAGGTAATGCACTTACATTCCACCAAATCTGAATCAAATTGGAGCAGCCGTTCAAGCGCCATGCCCAAAAAATCTAATTTTTTAGAAAAATTACCGTTTTGGTGTTTAACGCCCCCGGGGAATTCCCCTGAATTAATTACCCAAAATTTTGGCTCCTGCATATCTAGACAATGTTGTCTAACAAATGTTAAATTTTCAATTTGATTCCAATTTTTCTTTTGGTAGATGTCGGGACGACATGGCATGCTTGTCAAAATCATCATTTGAGAACAAAATCTTATTTTTTAGGGTATTTTCCTAGGTAATTTTTTCATATTTTCTAAGTTTAAATCAGTGACTAATAAAGTGACTTGACTTACACTCAGTGACTTACACTTTCCCAAATCTGATTTAAATTTGAGCAACCGTTCATGCGCTATGGCCTAAAAAGCTATTTTTTTAGAAAAACTGACTGTTTTGGTTTATAACGTGCAAGGGTAATTCCCCTAAATTTATCACTTAGTATTTTGGATTCTGCATATCTAGACCATGTTGTCTAACAAATGACAAAGTTTAATTACGATTCTATTATTCCTTCTGGTAGATGTCAGGGCGACATGCCATGTCTGTCAAGCGTTTGACAAAGAAAAAAAAAACAAAAAAAAAACGGACAAAAACAATATGTGTCCCATTTTTTTCAAATGGGACCAACAGGTTTGGTCTTATTCTCCTATACGAACATAAAAATCTAGAAAATATTTTTGAAGTTACAGATCGTATTTCCACACAAAAACCATATTGATTCAAGTTCCACTTCTATTTCAATCGTTTACTCTCTACATTAGATAATTTAGAGACGCCGAACCATCAGTCAAAATACGACATGTTCTTAATCAACCGCTTGCTGTGTTAACTTAGAGATATTTTTTCAATAGAACATTACCTTTTTTGGATAGATAGTTATGGACTATTACACCTTGCTTGCAAAAAAACGTTATGTATTCTGTACACATATGTTATGAACTAGAGAGTGTCAACCACGTGTTTAACCACCGCTATATGTAAACCACATGTTGTATGCCATATATATTCATGCTACAGGGTCCCTAACCACAACTTGTATTTTATACACTGTATATGTAGTTTGTTTCTGCAGGCATAAACGCATGGGTCCCATAGTTATCAAACCAAACTTCTTTCCCATGTGTAGTTTCATGTGTAAATAAAGAATAAACGTTTTAAATTTACGAACATTTTCAGCACAAATGTTTTAAATTAAACCTTCTTTTCAAGCGCTTAAGTGAAACGAAGCTAAATTGCCATAACAGCCCGATTTAGTTTTTTATGGTTTTTGGGAATTCCCATAGGTTTAGTAGGATAAGTTTCTGTTTTTACATATTGGGGTCATGTTAGGTAACAATTCTTAAAAGTTTTAATCTGATAGTAGACCATTAGACACTTTTGGCCAATTAAACCAAATAAAATATTCACATGGGGTAATT